>VDFB02028753.1:55734-78679 GCA_007258455.2 Sequoia sempervirens
TTGCAATTGGTTAATAATTACCGTAACCTTCGTGTTTCAACTCCGCATCGATTTAGAGGGTGTTCAACATGTTGAGCATGAGGCTATAAGACAAGATCAGGAACATGATGTGGCTCCATCAGGTAAAGATAACCACTCTAATGTTCTTTTAATTAATGAAATACTTGTAACAATAATAATAAAACATATCAATTTAACATTTATTTGTTATTGCAGCAGACTCCCCTTGCAGTAACATCCACGTCATGAGTACACAACTAGGCATACATTAAAATCACAAGTAGAGGGTAGAACAACTGAAGGGGGGACATATGATTTAGAAAATGATACTCCACTATAGCTTTTTTAAGCTTCACAAAAGAAATAAGAAAAAAGTGAGTGTAATCATACTATGACAACCATATTTTTGATAATATGTAAAAACTGAAAGAATGAATGTTATATGTTAATGAATGAATTTGAATATTTTAATGAATGAATTCTATATGTTAATGAATGAATGTTATATGTTATTAATAGATGAATGAATGAATGTAATATGTTATTAATGGATGAATGAATTTACAAAATGATACTTCACTTCAACTTTTTCAACTCTAGAACAAAGCAATGGCTTGAGAACAGTGCACCGTTTCAGAAGGCTCTTCTACTAATCCACCACATGGTGTAGTGCTTCTCATTGTGATTAGGTTACTATATCCTTGTTTCCAATTATTCAATAAAATGCACCAATAGCCAATGTACATGCATGTGTTCATATTGTTATTACACTAGAGTAGAAAGTAAAGAAGAGGCAATGTATCATTGTGTTGTCTACATTAGAAGAGGAAAGTTTCTACCATGAATTTATTGAACACATTTTAAAGTAGATTACTATTTCACTTGTTTTGAAATTTTTCGTCACTCTCCACACCATCTGGTATTGGAAAGAGTAAATATTTGTTATAGCATTTACCTTTTATTTCTTTATTATGCATGTTGGAAATCTCTCTTCATCCTAGTCATAGATACATGTTTTTGTATTTTCCTAACTAGTAGTTTGCATTTTGATGACTTTTTGTAGTGGGTTCCATCTGTCTCACTTCGTACTGCAATATCTAGTGCTACCTACTCTTGTCATAGTCAATTAGTATTTTCCAGTTTCTTTGATGATGTTGTTGGCATGCTCAAACATTGAAGCCTAAATTAGGCTTTACATTATTTTTGTGATTATCAATCTATCAAATGCTTAGGGAATCAATGAATTGTTATTCTACTCATTGTTTAAATTTCAGCTTCATTTAGTTTCAATGTTATTTTAAGATAATTTTTATTTATTTATATTTGAAAATGAAAATTGTGACATCTTAAATTCTCATGTTCAATGCATCCCATGTGCATGCATTTTCAAGAGTCTAGATTACTCCACATGCCCAACATGATTGCCTCTCCCTCCTATAGTATCTAAAACTAGTAAATTGATAAATCTTGTTAAGGTTAGGTACATTCTATTACATAAAAATTATTACTCTCTACCTATATTGTCATAGACTAATGTTTTTGGTGCTTGGGTATTTCTTCTTGTGTTCAAGAGCACATTATGAAGACAAGTGATGGGCCAATCTTCATTTTTGTGTGTGGGGATTAATAGAAGTTGACACTCATTACTTATCTCAATATTACCTTGAATAGTGAGTATTCTTCAGTGTTTTTATAATGTTGTGTGTCATTTTATAAATAACGATCAAATTGGTTATCTCATTGCATTATGAAGAAAAAACTACAGTACTACTAGTATATGCCAAAACTCTAGAACTTTTCTTTTCACACACATTATTGAAGAATAAATCTCTTGCATCTGTGTGCTCATGTAGGTATTTTTGCATCCACCTTGTATGAATATACTTGAACTACTTATTTTTTGTATCGTAGGTAAGTATTTCCATAAGAGAGGCTATACTTTTTTATTGTTATCTCATGAATTTGATTATTGTTTATTGATTGGTAATGGGTCTGGATACACATCAATTATAAAGTGCTATTAGAAACTCTTATTACAAGAAGCAATTTGCAACTCAGCAGGTGGATAGTCACAAATGGATAGACATGTGTTTTCAAGGACTTTTCTTCAGCTCTTCCACAATTTTTACATCTTTCACATTGATTCACCTAGGTATGAGATTCTATTGATGCTCAACTATAGCAATTCCCTTTGAAAATTATACAAAACACATGTCTACACTTGTGTTTCTCTTGCACGAATTCCAAGTACATTCACTAGATCGAATTTCATGTGTTATGGTTCACATTGATTCAAACCTTGTCTAATGTTGTCATTTATGGCTTCAGGAAAATTCACCGTCAACAATTCACTATTATGACAAATTCATCTCATGGAAAATTCGCCACCAACAATTCATCACTACAGATAATTAATCGTATTAATGTTTTTCAATATATATTTCCAAGACCTTGATATTTTTTTTGCAAGAGAATAATTTCCACCAAATTAATAATAGTGATGATTGATATTGTTGTATAATTGGTTTACTAGAATAAAATAAAACATATTGAAAAATGTTTTCATTTTTATTATAATAAATCAAATTTTCTAATTGTATATGTGATGAATTATCCATGGCGATGAATTATTGGTGGTGAATATTCCATGAAATGAATTTTTCATGACAATGAATTTTCCTAGAATGGTCATTTATTCAATTGATATTTATCAATGCAATTCCAAGCACCATTCCTCTATGCTATTGTGTTTAAAACATATTTTGATTCAAAATTCCCCTTATTGCATACCGTACTTTTTGCATTTGGTAGGGTATGTAGCTGCATTACAGCTCTTGTTAAACTGATCATAAATGTTTTGAATGATTTTAATTCTTATTGTTTATAATATTTTAAAATAGTATGTATTTATGGTTTAAAATTTAAATAGTTTAATTGTTTGAACAATAAGGCTTAAGACTACTTCTTGATCATAAATGTTCTAAATGATATTAATGTTTCAAACTTAAAATTCATTTCATTGTTATAATGATCAAAATGTTATATTTTGCTATACATTCAAGGATTCTCTTTCCCCCTACCCTTTTCTCTCTCCCCCCTCCTTTTAAGTATTTTCTTTGTCATAAAAGATTCACATTTCTGTCTCATTTACACAAATTTATCTGAAGCTCTAGTAGTGACTAAAAATATGTAAAAGATGATGGATTATTTCTAAACAAAAACTTTTCATATTATAGCTAATTAAATCCATAATGTTTGATGATTTTAGAGATCAAATTATGCTTGTATATGCATGTGTAGCAGTAAGGGATCCTATGTGAATATTGAAATTTAAAACATCACTTTGGTATTTTTCCTTAGGCAGTGAAATGATACTTTGAGTAATACAAACCTACACACACAAATGTGTTTTGCATTGTTAATTCAATACCATGAAGAGTGGAATACAAAAATATCAAACCAAGCAAGAATAATCAATTCATAAGATTATTTTGTTCTAATAGGGTTGACTGGTTGCTTGTTTCTTTTTGATTGTCAGGAAGTCATCAATATACACTTGGTTTTCCCGCCTTCTCTTGTCTCATGGCCAAAGAGTTTCTGTAGAAGGCATCAAAGTAACCTTCAAGATTAACAATGGAAATGAGTACAAAGTCAGTATAACTTAATGTTAATTGGGTATGATTTTATTTGTTCAAGACCAATTTAGATTCATTTTCTGCTCACACTACTTTTATTTACATTTATGTTTTGCTAATATCCATTTTCCTTTACATTCATATTCTTCTATACATATTGTGTTTACAATAATGTTTTCTTTAATTTAATCTAGGGGAGAGGACCCGGTACCTGAGCATATTTCAGTAGTTGTGATAGTAGTGGTTTATATAATGCCCAATATTTTTATCAATATTGGACCAATAGTTGTGACTTTAAAGTTGTTAGTGTTGATGATGACTACCCATAATTAAACAAAATGTATTCCTTTGATCTAAAAAGAAACCAATCATGTGATTGCACATTAGTGCTCAATAAAACATGTTGTGAATGCACATTATTGGTCTCACATTTTTTTGGGGTCTTTTTGGACACCTTGACAAAAAGCATGATGATGTGGCCTTGACACCTTAGTTATAAGCAGGGGACTTGTCAAGTAAGCTACTACAAAAAATTGGGAGTGATTTGAAATTTCCACGTAGGATAATTAGAAGTGCGAAGTTAGGGTGCTCAACTACTGGGTCCTCTCCCCTATATATTGTTGTAACACAAGCATGATGGTGATGTTTTTGGGAATGGTGAGTAATTCAGTCAAGGATAATGCAGTTTCTACAATATGGCCTAGAAGAAGGCATATATCTCCACTTCATGTCTTCTCCATGGGAGAAGAATAGTCTGAAAGCAATTTTTGTGGTTTGGAAATTTTCTTTGTAATTTCACTTCGATGTAATAAGCACACGAATTTTTTTTTTTCATTTTGTTACTTATGCTTATTTTCCCACAGTATATGTTCCATTTCTTGAGAAGTGATTTCTCCTATCATGACTTTAGTGAGCTATAAAAATTGAACATAGAGCTACTAAACATTGTACAACTTTGCTTGATTTGCATACAACCCAACCTTAGACACTTTGAATAAATGATGTGAACCTTTACATGTGTATGTTGTGGTTATTTATATGATCTCACCTTGTGCAAATGTACAGAAGTGCTTAGGATCCAAGTTTGAAGGATGTTAAGTTGCCACTAGTTTAAGAAGAGGAAAGTATGTCTTGAGGAATTTCACATTAAATACTATGTGAAGTCCTAGGTACTACAAAAGTTTGAAAATAAAAAATTTCCCACTAATTATGTGCAAAACGATGTGAGGCCCATATCATGCCTACATTTGAAAAAATAGTTTTTTTTATAAAAAATTGCATTGGTTTCTTGAACTTTCGATGAAAGCAACTAACGAAAGTCTAAAATCATCCAACAAATTTGCAATACTTCTGATGACACTTTCATTGTAACGACTTGCCCGTTTCGTCACAATTTTGATGAAATTTTGATGTTGTTCCGATGATTTGGTAAAGGCATGACACTTGTGTTCTGGCTATTGTTCGTCACTGGATCGAAAAAAATACGTTGATATTCCGACGAACACCAGATCCCTTTTTTGTGGTGGAAATTTACAAAGCTAAGTCATCATTTCGACATTTTAAAGGTGGTCGAGAAAGCGATGAAAATTATTTTAGTGATTCATCAGTATTCCAACAATAGTTTGTCGATATTTCAACAAAATTTCATCGAAAAGTGGAGTCAAATACAATAGTGCACTATCATATCAATATAAGGAAGGGGAAAGTCATCTTTTAAGGATGTTTTATTGAGATCGCAAAAATCCATACACATCCTAATATGATTGTCAGGTTTTGCCACTACGACAATGTTTGAGATCCAAGGAGAATAATCTATAGGTTTTATAAAACCAACCTCCAAAAGTTTTTCAATTTATCCCTTAACCAGCAAGGCTATTTTAGGATTCATTTTTTCATATCTTTTATCTAATGAGCTTAGCATTTTCAGCAAGGACTATGTCATGTGTTACAATCTTAGGGTCAATTCTCGGCATATCTGAATAAGTCCAAGTGAATAGTTTGGGGAAGTCATGAAGCAAGGTTGTAGTATCCTCTTGTTCTTCCTCGTCAAGGTATTTCCCTATCTTGATCACTTTCTCACTATCATTGATGTCCATCAGTACTTCCACTATATCTCCTAAAGGAAGTGCACTTTGTTTTGGAAATTCAAGGTTATATTCTTCATTACACATATCTATCTGATTACTTCCCTCTTGTGCATGGTTTTGTTTGGTGCTTATCATAGCACATGTAATTTTTCTCTTTTAAGGAGGAGTAGATGGTCATAGACTCCTAGCATTCATTTCAAGGCTTCATCATCTTCAAAGTACTCCCATGATGGTGGTAAATCCATATCGATCAATTCAGGATGTTTCATTGTGAGGTTGATTTTTGGTTTGCATGTGATGGTGTTGATGCTTAATGAAGGTCATTTGCTTGCTTGTGTTATTTTAGAAGGACAATATCCCAAACCATTTTTTGTCTCTTGTGTGTTAGGCTCTATAGGAACCCAAATTCCTTGTTCTTTTTTTCCACATCCTTTTCCACTATAACCCAGTTGTTTCATTAGCTCATAACCTCTCCCATAAAATCTTTACATTTCTTTCAGATAACTAAATGGCTCCATTAAATTACTCCTACAATTACTAGTTCAAAATTTTCATAGTGCATGTCTTCTTGTGATGACTAAATGGTTCCATTAAATTACTCCTACAATACTGTTCTTTATGTCCAAACTTATTGCATCTATAGCATATGACCTTGTAACCAACAAGAGGAACAAAAAAATTATAGTCTCTTAACAATCCATAGGCACTTCTTTCATGTATCCTACAATCTCTTTCTTTGTAGCTAATTTTGTTACATTTATTACATGCATTGTTGTATTTTTTCTTTAACAACCTACAAGAACTTTTATTCTTGATCCATTCATAAACATTTCTTGCAAGCATCCAACACTCTGTCGCTCTATGATCAAATTCATAACATGAACAAAATTAACCATGAAAATATTTTCAAACCTAGTCATTTGATGATGTCCTGAATGAAAGAATCTTTTGAACTTGTTCTTGTTGTCTTGTGTAGGAGTATTTTATATTGTCTTCTTCTTGTCTTCATTCTTAGGAGCAATAGAATGATAGTTTAGATCTATTTTCTTCTTAGGAGTTTCTTTGACCTTAGAACTCTACCCTCTTTCAAAACCTAAACCACTAGTATCCTTGTGATTTTTTAGAGTAAATAGCATATTTATGCTCAAGTTTACTTAGGCTTGCATTTAGATTAATTTTGCATTTTGTTATTCGGGTAGTTTTTCTCATGTTGGGAAGTTTCTCACCCATAACCCACCTTTTATGCCTTTTTAAGGAATTGTGTACAATATGTAATATCATCTCATATTTCATTTTTCTGTTTGCGAAGTAGCATGGTGCTTCTCTCTATCTCGTGAAGTTGATTCCACAGTTGATTTTCCTAGGTGCTTTGCTCTCACATGGTATCAGAGCCTCCCAGTTTGCAATATCCTTCCTTGAGAGTTTTCATTAGAGTGTGAGATCAATTTTTTTATTCTAGTATTTGAAATTCTTAAAAAAATTCAAAGTTGCCTAGTTTCTATTTGTTGCTTGCGAATTTGTGAAAGCATTTGATTTGTTTCTTCATTGAAGAGGTAGCAAATTCCTATTTGAAGGCCCAAGAAGCATTTTTTGACATCTCTACTATTCGAGGGCATGATTTGTAAATTTTTGGTTTCATTTTGGAGACCATGTTTTTGTGCTTGGAGGCCTCAATTCAATTGTTGGCTGGGTGTGATTCCTACTAGAACTGGAGACATTTTTTTCCCTTGGTTGATTCCTTTTTGGAGGCTTGATTCATTTTTGTGAGCTATGTTTGCTTCATCCTAGGCATGATCATTTGGGTGCATGAATTTATTCATTATTGGATACAATTTCTTCTATTGGAGGCTACTAGAAACCATCGGTTCTTCATTGTGCATAATTTTTTTTGAAACTTTAGATTTTATAAAGTTTTCCCTATTTATTTAGGGTTTCATTCTGTGCATGGAAGTGTGTGGGCTCAAGCATCTCTTGAAGTTTTTTTGAGGGGATAATTATCCCAAATTGGCTATGAGAGGTTGTTTTTGGCTCCTTAAATAGTTTTGTAGTGCCTCCTATTGTTGTGAGCAAGACTTACAAATTGTGAAGAGGTTGTCTCCTATGTGTGGTGATTGGTGCTAAGTGATTTTTCCATATATTGAACTTGGTCTGTTGATGGTGTGGTGAGGCCTGATTGGTTGGGCCCATTTTTTTTTCTGCCGAGGATGCTTGTGGTAGTTGTATGGTCTGATCGAGAGCTCTAGAAGATTCCAAAGTGCCTCTATAGGCCTTTTTTTCATTTTTGCATATCTTTTACAAATGAAGGCTAATTTCGCAAAGCATATATCAATGGAAAGGTATTTTTGTCACCTTTGTAGTGGTTAAGGAATTTTTCTCATATTTTTTTGTTTGGTGGTGCTTTTATTCCATTGAAATTCAATATTGGTCTCCCTTCATTTGTAGCATTTGGAAGTTTTTATTTGTTGTTGAAGGTTACTGTCTTTGTTTTTTTGGAGATTTGTCATACTTGACTATGGGGTTTTCATTGCATCCTACTATGATTATGTTGGAAAGGGGAAATTATACACAATGGAGAGATGGTATATTGAAGCTCTTGAGATGGCTTCGTCTTTTTCCATACCTCTATAATCTTGTTCCCCTTCCTAGTACTGATAGTAAGAATTTTGCATGGAATTGCAAAAGGGATCATGTGCTAGGAGTTATTACAATGCATATTGATGATGCCACTTTGGATGCTATTGATCATTTTGAGTGTCCATATACTCTTTGGATTAAAATTTAGGAAATACATGGAGATCCTAATACTCAGCCATTCCCAAATGATCTTGTATCAGATTTTCTTGTTCCTCTTCATTTTTCAGATAGGATACCTTATGATCATGCTACTATGTAGGACTTTGAAGTTTTGGATTACTTTGAGTCTTCAGATGAGGATGACAAGAGTTCTTCAGATGCTCTTTCTTCTCCATCAGAGACAGTTTATGTACCTTTTCCTTCAATGATTCATTGTGCAGAGTCATTGATTGAGGATCCTATCTTTCTTGTTCATCAGGACCATTCATTTTGTGTTAATGATTTATTGAGAACATTCAATGATTCATCACAACCAATATTTCATTATCCTCCTAATTGGGATTCGTATTTGTCAAACATTGGTTCATTATTTGTAGAATCTCATATTTCTGACTTGGAGGACACACTTGAGGGTATATCCCTCCTATTTGATGATAGTTGTAGTACAATTATTGTCACCCCATCTCAGTCTTTGGAGAGTGTTCAGGATCAGTTTCTAGTGGTACCTTGTTTTTCACCTTTTGTTGTGATTGGGCATGTTCCTGATTGGTTTGTGGCATTATTTTCCAAGGTATTGTTGACACATGAGCATATTTTAGAGAGAACATCATACATATTCATGCTTCTTTCCTTCAATTCCTATTTGGAATGGGAAGCATACCTAAATTTTTATTTGGTTTTGTTTCTTCCTAAAGGGAGACAAGTTGTTTGTAGACACTGGATCATGTTTTATCTTCAGACACTTACCATTTTTGCAAGTGATTACACATTGTGGGTGGGGCTATATAGTCTCTCTCTTTCCCTCTTATGGGGAGGCCATTGATTGTATATTCATGATGTATGTAGTATGTGGGGGGTGTGATTAAGTCCTCCATCCATGCATCATTTTTTGTTTTAATTTCCCTCTTTTGGAGAGGGTTTTTTTCCCATAGGGTTTTTCTCCTTTTATCTGATTGTGAGAGATTTATTTTGCCTTGTAAATGGGTACCTAACATGGTTGTGTAGCCGGGACCCATACTACATCTTCATATTTTCATTTTCATTCTCCATAAGTTGCACTTAAGGGGGGGTGTTAGAGTAAATAGCATATTTATGATTGAGTTTACTTAGGATTGCATTTAGATTAATTTTACAATTTGTTATTTGGGTAGTTTTTCCTATGTTGGAAAGTTTCGCAACCATCACCCACCTTTTATTGCTTTTTAAGGCACTATGCAAAATATGTAATATCATCTCATATTTCATTTTTCTCTCTGTGAAGTAGCATGGTGCTCCTCTCTATCTTGTGAAGGTGATTCCACGATTGATTTTCCTGGGTGCTTTGCTCTCACATGATCTTTTTGCTTGCTCAACATCTCATTTAAGCATTCAGTTATCTTTTCAAATTGAAGTTTCTTGTGTTGCTTGGTAGATTCATTTTCTAGCTAATTTCTCAAAGAAACTATCTCTAACTCATATCTTTCACAATCAACCTCTTTGTACCTTCAAATCTATGATCAATTTTTTTGCTTCTTCAAGGGTTGAAAGTGTTTTTTCCTTGGACTCATTTTCTTCTTGAAGATGTAACTATAATCTTTGGTTCTCCTTTTTTTGTTTCTTGATCACATCTAGGGCGCAAATGGGTTCACCTTCAAGATCAATTTCACATTCATCATTTTCTTCATCCTTATCAGATTCATTTACACACTTTTCTTTCTAATTTTCACTTGTACTAACAACATCATCTTGATAAATAATGACTAACAACAAGAATCTCATTTCTCAAATCAAAAAGAATGGAATCCATAGCCTTTGCATTGCATTCATAACCCTTCTTCTCATCAATAGTAAAAGGAAGTGTTGAAGGAACTATATAACGTTTTTCTACTAATGTCCCTAAACGAAATCCCAAAGAAGTCAAGTAAAACCTCATCCTAAGACTTTAGAAAGAAAAATTAGTGCCATCAAATAGAGGTGCTCTTGAGATATAATATTCTTCCTTGTAAACATTCCCAACTACAAAATCACCTTCTCTTTTAGATATATTGTATCTTGTGTCACTTGGCAGAGGTGTTTCTTGCAACAACAAATCACTTCATTTGATTGAGACTTGCTAAACAAATTTTTTTTAAGCACTAACCTTTTTCTTTTGTCCCTTTCCTTTTTCCATAGTATTCCACTACCAAGATAAACCCAAGTTGATTAAAATTTTATAGGGAACCTACTACTCTGATACCAATTGTAGGAATACTCACTATCACTGAGAAGGGGGTGAATAAGTGATGTACAAAAACCAATAAATCAAGAAACTTTAAACATTGGACAAGCATAAATTTTAATGCAAACACATAAATATCATCATGACACCAAATTTATAAGTGGAAAACACTAGAAAGGGAAAAACCAGTGTGATTTGGATCAATCCAAACCTCACAAATTGTTCACTATTAGGTCCACTAACCAAACTATCACTGAGTACAATAGAGCACCAACTCCATCATTAGGTCTCACTAACCAAACTCTTATTGAGTACAATATAGCACCAACTCCATCATTAGGTCTCACTAACTAGACTCTCACTGATTACAATAGTCTTAGGAGAACCAACTCCAATGAATTACAGGAGCACCAAATCCAACAACACCTTAAAATTAAAAGGATAGAAATACATAATACTACTTTGTTTACAATACATTCCAAATTATCAATTTCCCCTTTTCACATAAAAACACTCAACATGAAACCCTTCCTGCATGCATATATAGCCACATCATTACAAGACTCCTTTCACCTCAACAAACACAAGCAAGGTTCCAATTGAAATATTTATGAACAAAGAATCATCAATTTTCTTACACTTTGACTGTAACCTCCTTGTATGATCAAATAGATGACACAAAAATGACTTACTATGATTATAATCATTCATAGAAAATATTGGACATCAAACAAATGGACATCTTCACATCCAAAAAACTATCAAACAAATTCACATTATGTCTTTAGTTCAACTCATCCTAAAGTCACGTGTAATCATGTTAGGTGTCATACTAATATTTGCAAATCAAACACAAACCATGGATGTAGTGAAAAAAGAGGCATCATATTTGGATGTTCTCATTTTCAATTCCTTCTCAATATTTACTATATCAACAAAACATGTTATTCATGTATTCAACACACACTTATTTGTGTAGTAAAAATATATTCTTGAACACAACCATATAGAGTTTATAAATTTTTGTTCAAACTTCTCTCACTTTTCATATCTTTTTAAAAACATGATATCATCGTCCTTAGTAAACTTTCACTAAGCACAAACCAGCATTCATATACAATGCACTGGTAAAAGATTTTCAAACCATCGTTGTCTTCAAAATAGCTATCAAAACATGTGTAACTAAATAGAGCTAATGAAATTCACATACCTATCAAAATGGAGACTTAGCAATATAACTGTTCACAATCTTTAAATCTAGACCTTTGATCTTTTAACCTTGCCACATCATCACTTAAATAATATCCACTAATTTTATATTATGCGATAAAACATAAACCTTTCACTTGTCTGACCATTTAAGCAAGAGATAGGGCTGGTTATCTAATGGTTTCAAAACCCTCCATGTTGTCACTTAAGTGACCTCTTACCAACTATAGCAAGTTACATTTGAAATATAAGAAAATTATCCTTTCATTCACCTTGCATAATGAACATAAGGAAAAGTGTCATTATAGTTTTAGAAAAAGCTTTCAACCAATGAAGAAAGCTTAGTAAAATTCAAAAACCCCCTATAAGCTTGAAACCAAGTGATTGTTCAATTACCTCTAGTTTTCACCATATGTATTTGATGCAAAACATTGTCCCTTTGACATTGATAAAGAAAATAAGCTTGATGAAGCATGAGCACTAGAGTTTAGTATTTTAAAATGAATGAACCATGAGACAATAAATAAACACTTTTATCTAAAGCACCTTCTTGTGAGCTTTGTCCTTTGCAATTTGCATGAACACTACTTTGCATTTTGCAACCTTTACAACATCACTACCTTGAAATGCTTGAAGTAGCAACTCATCAATAACATCAACACCAACAAATCTATACCAAATGAATCAACAATGACTTCACCATAATCAAGTACCTCACCATACCTTGGAGATCAATCACAAAGAATAAAGACTTTGCATGTCATGTTACATCAACACTTCCTTTGAATAGCTTGGACACTATAGTTTGTACATTACCAATGACAAATTAATCATGAACAAACAAGCTAATTTTTCATCAATACTAATGATAAATAAAATTTGCAACAACACCAATGAAAAATCAACAAACACCATGAACAAGTTCCTTGAAATGAATGATCAAGCTCCTTCACTATTGCATCAATAAACTAATCATATTTGACATCAATGACAGACTTCATCCAACACTTAGATGGTTAGTGTGAGATCATCAAATCAACCATGTCAAGTTGATGGATCCCATGTTGGTGTAATTAATTATTTACACCATCATAAACTTACTTAGGAGTTATATTACCTAGTAGCTATTCTTAGACATCAATTACACTAGGGTCAACTCTCATTGATTAGGCATGTCATTATGCATTTATGCTTGCATGTGGCAGTTACATACCTTGCCTCTTAAGGAATCTTATATTTTCATTTGTAAAATATCTCATTTTGAATTGCTATGAATGGATTTTCGCTTAAGGCTTGCAAAATATCTTTTGGTTCTAAATATCTTTTCTCTGTGATAGGTTATTGCAAGTAGGTGATTCTTGGGGTCTGTGAAGTTAGTTTTTTCAACTTCTACATGGTATCAGAGCACGGCCCCAGGACACGCTTCACGAGGCTCAATTTTTTTCAAAAATTCAAAAAAATATTTAAAAAATAATAAAATAGCATTTTAAAAAAACATCGCCAATGTTAAAGGCCAATGACACTTGATCTCCACCTAGTGGCCACTAGCCATTGGCAATAGCCGCTCATCCCCCACCCTCAGCTTTGTTAGCTTGTCGCTCCTCTATTCAGCCCCCATGGGCCTTCTAAGCATTGGCCCCGGTCACATTGAGGAC
This sequence comes from Sequoia sempervirens, assembly GCA_007258455.2. Taxonomy (NCBI): domain Eukaryota; kingdom Viridiplantae; phylum Streptophyta; class Pinopsida; order Cupressales; family Cupressaceae; genus Sequoia; species Sequoia sempervirens. The sequence continues at coordinate 69,311 of VDFB02028753.1, forward strand.
CAAGAGCCTGAGTCAGCCCTGCCAATTTTTAGCTCTTGCTCCGGTCACATCAATGACTAGGAGCTTCCATCCAGCCCCTAGTCCACCAACCCCCTAGTCGCTCACAGGACTAGGGGCTTCCTTTTTTAGCCCCTAAGGGCTTATTGAAGGCTTATTGGGCAGTTTTGGAGCAGTTTCATGAAATCATCTATAAATTTTGCATACGACATCGATTTTTCAAAAAAAGATATCATCAGAAAGTTGGTTGTGTCCTCTTCACAAATATTAGACCTAATTTCTCCAAAATTTTCACCAAGTATCTATTTTTTTGTCAGAACTAAGCCTTTTCTTTCTGGGTTATTTTCTTGGGAAATGTACAATTAGGACTTTTTTTGAGATCAAGAGGAATATTTTTTTTACATTTGAGAGTCTAGACTACTATTTTATCATGGATTCACAAAATATTGTACCCCTTGCTCGAATTCAACTATTTTGGTTGGAAAAAAACAAATGGAGATTCTTTTGAAGCACAAAGGGTTGTACAAAGTGACCATGGTATTGGGAAGTTGAACCCTACAAGTGCTATTGAGAAAGTGGTGGTGTAATAGGTGTGATGAGGATTTTGGTACTTTATGTCTCTCTATTTTTCCTAATCTTTTTCATATTGAGTCTTGTACTTCTCCAAATCAGATCTGGACTACTTTAGAGTCTTTGTTTGGGAAGCAAGATACTATGAGAGGATTCCAATTGGAGAATGAGCTTATTAGCTTAAATCCTAGGGATTTTGACAGCATCCAGGAGTTTTCACAAAACTCAAAGTCTCTTCATTGTAGTTGACATAGTGTGGTATTCAAGAAGCTACTCTTAGTTGATATTGTCCATTTTTCTAAGCTTGGAGAATATTCAGTTTTTGTCTCTACCTTTTATGCCACAAGGATGCTTTGGTACGAGATTCACTATGCCATCTCTTGATGACTTTCTTCATCTCTCACTCGAGAAAAGCTAAGTTAGCTAGCATGGGCATGGTGCAACCTTCTTCATCTTAGGCACTCATTGCATTGCAGGAGCCCAAAGATTAGAAGGGTTCTACAGGAAAAGGAAAGAAATAGAAACAAAAGGATTCCAAATCTTATGAGTAGAAAAAGGAGTCCTCAGTTTCATCCTCCTCTTCTAAGGGGAAATCATCTAAGAAGGAGAAGGTTACATGTGCATATTGCAAGAGAGAACGACATAAAGAACATAGTTGCTATAAGAAGGACATTGATGAGTTGAAGCATCTTCTTCAGAAACATCAAATTGATTTTCCTTCTAGGATGTCTACATCATCTTCCTCCCCTCCTTCTTCTGAGTAGCTTAACATAGGCACAACTAGTTTGCATACTACATTAGTATTAAAGGGACATGCTCTTTTTGCTTATTCAAGTCATGAATTAGGAAGATGGTTTCTAGATTCAGGAGCTTCTCATCATATGACATCTTCACAATCTATTTTCACTTCCTTTGAGCCTTGTTCTATGTCTCCTATTTGATGGGAAACAATTCATACATGCATGTTATAGGGAAGGGGTCTATTAGTTTTGGGGACAACACTTTTCCAGGATGTCTTATGTGTTCCTCATTTGACAAACAACCTTCTTTCCATATATGAAATCACACATGGAGGAAATGGGAGATTTGTCGAGTTTATACCTAATTCTGTTATCATCAAAGACTTGGAGAGTAGATTAGTTATTTACTACTGGGGTGGTGGATCACTCATCTCAGTTGTATTCCATTGAAGACTTTCTACTGATGGTGCTTTTGTTCCTGTAGTTGTTCCTCACACTTCTAGTGCGAATCATCATTCAGAGGAGAGATTTTGCTTCGTGAACCTTGGTTTTATTTCTTCGGATCCTATTCTTGAACCTTCCATTCCATCTCCTCCACTTCCTATTGTTGTTGTTGATACTTCTATGACTACAAATGTGGTTTCTTCAGTGCAATAGGATGTTGTTGATCATTCATCTTTGGAGGATACTCTTGAGCCTTCACCTCCTTTGACTTCTTCATTGGTTGAGGTCACATCTACTTTAGTGGAGACATCTTGGGCTACACCTTCTTCACCTTCAAAGATTTCATTCATTTGACCTCTTCCCTCTCACTTCTTTCACGAGATGTGGTTTCTTTAGTCTTTTTGGAGCTACTTCATTTTCGGAGGGCTATGTGGTTTTTTCATTCCTCTCTTATGGGGGGGTCATTCATGTATCTTCATGATGGATGGTGTCCTTGGGGGGTCTTATGTAGTCCTCCATCTTTCATCACTTAATTTTTTGTATCCTATTTTGGGGAGGAGTTTTGTTCCCATGTGGTTTTCTCCTTTACCCCGTTTGTTTAGTTTGCATTGCATTTGTAAATGGGTACCTGATCAAGCCTTGTTGTCAGGACCCATCTTTTACATCTTTTGCATCATTTACATAATAATTTGCTACTCCCTAAGTTTCACTTATGGGGGGGTGTTGGTGTAATTAATTATTTACACCATCATAAGCTTACTTAGGAGTTATATTACCTAGTAACTTAGCTATTCTTATATGTCAGTTACACTAGGGTCAACTCTCATTAATTAAAGGCATTTCATTATGCATTTATGCTTACATGTGGCAGTTACATACCTTGCCTCTTAAGGCATCTTATATTTTCATTTGTAAAATATCTCATTTTAAATTTCCATAAATGCATTTTCACTTAAGGCTTACAAAATATCTTTTGGTTATGAATATATTTTCTATGTGACAAGTTATTGCATATAGGTGTTCTTGGGGTCTATGAAGTTGGGTTTTTCAACTTCTACATCCCAAAAGGATGAAGAGGAGCAAATAGGGCCACACTAGACATGAGCTTCATATGCAACATATCTATGTGTTGTACAAATGGAGGAATATCAAGAAGAGAAGTGATAAGAGGCGGTTCCAAAGAGGAAAAAATGAATACCTGCATGCTCTTTTGAGGTGAGGATCATTGACATCTCTCAAAGGAGATGAAAGTAAGATGAAAATATGAGGAGAAATAGGAGACCGGGGAGTTGAAATAGAAGACTCATCCTCGATCTTCTCGGTGGCATTACATTCCCTTTCCATCTCACATCGACAATGATTACACTCACATGAAAGCTACTTTTGATGAATATGGGGACCAAGAATAGAAGCCTAAGAGGAATTTAAGGTGTCTTGTTCAACTAGTGGAGTTATCCTCACAATTGTTGTCTATGGAAGGACAAGTTCCATAGGTGGAACAAGAGATGTCATGGGTGCAAAAAACCTTAACCTTAATCATGGGAACCTTTCATCCTTATGCCTTTTAGGTAGAAGGAGGAACAAGATGAACCCTCAGGGGTCGAGATGTCATACTTTCACATGAAGGACCAGTCAAAGATGACTACTTACCTTTACCATATATACTAGGGTGATGGGTATCAAAAAGAATTGGAAGCTCAAAGGCATGGGACTTCAATTTTTACAATTTAAGGGGCCTTTTATTTTCATGTGCTAAGAATAGTCAAAGGAATAGAATGAACCAATGGAGGTTGTGAGGTCTTAGAAGAATTAGGAGGTCTACTCAAGAGAGTGTTCTTGTCCTTATCCCCCAAAAAAGAAGAAGGCCTAGAGGATGAAGCATGTTACTCCCTAAGAGTAGATTAAAAATTAATTGTAGAAGAAGAAGGAGGTGGAACCAAATCAGATGGTAAGCCCATGACCTTATAATTATAATATACTCTATAATAAATATTTGTGGGGTAGCATGGGTCCCACTAGAGTAGGTTAGAAATGATTAAGAGAAAAGCCCCCATGTTCCACTAGTGGATTATATCTAGTTTCCTAGATAATATACATAGTGTCCTCATAAGGAAACTTCAAAAACTTGTGGAAAATAAAAGGAATAACATTCATAGAAACTATCCAAGGAATTTCTATCTTTACTCTAAAAAAATATGATTTTGGTATAACAAGAAGTGTTGTAGAAACAATCTTAGGTTCCACAAGGATCAACAAAAGAAAAGATACCAAAGGGGAAAGAGAAAGGCCTTCGTGTGTATGAATGGTGACTTTACACTCATTATATCTCCCCCTATGTAGGCCATTAATGAAGAGTGTATCCTCTATTACAACATTGAATCTATTGCTAGGTTCAACCATAATGCTAGTGACAAAATTACCATTGAACTCAACAAAAATGTAAAGAGAAGAATACTCTCCATGATACCACAAGTCATTAGGTGTGAAAGATATGTTAGTAATATTAACCTTCTAACTTAGAGGGTAGATCAGAGTGATGGATACCTTGTTCACATATGCAACATCATTTTAAATGGGGTAGAAGAAGTAGTGATAAATTAGAAGAAAGAGGCAGAAAAGGATTTGTGTAGACCTATTTTTTACTATCAATCTGGATGTTACCACTATCTATGTGATCCTAAATTACATGTCTTGGGCACACACAACATTCCATGTTATGTCTAGACACTTGATGATATTGGAAAAACTTAGAAGTATCATACCAACTAGGGTTTTTCTTGTCAAGGAGTGGTCTAATCTTTAGAAGGATGATTAAATTATATTTAACAACTTTTGAACTACAATTAAAAAAGAATAAGATAATTTTATGAAAACTTGATTATGTTGCATGATCTGAGTGTACTATTCTCCATTGTTTGAGGAATGGTTATCACATTAGCCATTACATTTTTTTTCTTTGACCCTCTGAAAGAAGACATAACTCTAAAATAATTAGGACATGAGGATGAGGTAGAAGCCCCATACTAGGACAACATCTGCTAATAATCTTGCAACAAAGTAAACAAATGGGGAAAAGAAGGATGCTTCATTAAGGATACTCACTCTCTAAATGTCAGTCGGAGATTTCCCATGAACAATCTTTGAATGTCATGATTAGGAAAGACAGAGAATTCGTGAAGATATAGATTGATAACGAGAAATGGAATCAGTTGAATTCTCATTAGGTTTCTTCTTACAATGGACAAGATCAACAATAGTGACCTTGGAGCCAATATTTTCCTGAAAATGCTACAAGAACTAATTCATAAGATGATAAAAATAAAATATAAAGTTACCAGGTAATGAGAAAAAGCATTCTAATGGGGTATCCTTAAAGAAAGAATTGTGGTCCAAGAATTTTTCTAATAAATGGTCTTGATGTATGAAATCGCTACATAGAGTGGTAAAAGAATTAACATGTATCTATGGGCCTCCCTTACCACTGTACTTGTCAAATTTAGGTATCTCAATCCCTTAGGGAATATGAGCATTCAAGATGCTCAAATGAAGAGGGTGGAACTGATAGTAAGAAGTAAGCATAGATTGCATAGTAGCATTGTTTAGATTATCAAGCTAAGATTACATTTAACCCATGTTTTACAAAAGGCTATTCAGAATGGGATTAGATGGCAAGGGAGACAGATTAGCCATCGTGGCATAAATTTACACTATGGGAGTTTGAAGTGTAGAACTAGGTGGGGAGGAATGTTATAACCCAAAGGATTATGAGACACATTAATTCTAGTAGTAGGAGGCACAAACATGATGTTTCTATTATTAGTAGAAGACATAGGAGCTCTAGTAAGATTAGCATCTACCATGTGTGTAGAAACCTTAAGCATCAAAACATTCAACTTGGTATCGATGAAATTTGATTGAGCATCATGAGGTTGATTCAAGATTGACATGTACAAAGGTACATGAGTCTCAACTATGTTTGTTAATGCATGGAGAAACTTGAGGCCCTTACGATCTTAGATGAGCAAGTATCTTACATTACCAATGTTAGGGTTAGCTTGCATAAACAAGTTGCCACGATTAAGGTAATCTTCAAAGTGCTTCAAATTTTCCTCATACGACTAAACCTACTCAAAGGGGAACCTAAGAGTAGTGTCATAATCTACAAGAGGAGGAGACCCAAAAAATATAATTTTGTTGAGAGTTCAAAGTAGAGGAATTTCTAAACATTGAATGAGAGCCAAAGGGATCTAGATTTCTAGAGAACATTGGGCCACATCTAGTGGGACTATATCAGTCTAGATCTATGGTAGATCTCAATCTTCTTCTAACTACATATATAGAAGATGTAGATTGGGTCATAGAGCTCATAAATGAGTATCCCAATACAGAGCCTTGCAAACTCCAGAAAATGAGAGAAGAAAATGAAAAGCTTTAAAGATTTTAAATGTTATTTTGAGAAAGACTTGAAAAAATCAAGATCACATTGGGTTCACCAAAATGTAGAGTATGAAAAATGAGCAGCTATGAAGGATAATCAAATCCTTTGGGGATTCAAGTTTCAACCCTTCACTCAAGTAAGCCTTCAAGTAACTATGACCTTCAAGTTTACCTATTAATTAATTGAATGCGTGTTTGATATATCACAAAAATTATGTGGACTCTTTAGACTTAAAGAACCAAAAATGGAGAATATAGAGGTTTCTTGGGCAAACTGACAAGCCATCTATTCAAGATTTAACACATGAGTATCAAACAATAGCGTGTCATGCAAGTGTCCTGTATGGATAGAAAACATAAATTACCATCGAGAAACACAAGATACTCTATACAATATCCTAAATATTAAAGGGTATGTAATCTAAATACACAAGTATGGAATGAAAAAAATGGAGATACTAAAGAAAATTAAATAATTTAAATGACAAAGGAGCTCATTTAGAATGTTACCGAAGACATCTAGCAAGATTGAAGACTCCCTTCGAACAACTCCTTCTCCTATAGCTACACACATAAGACCAAAGAGAACGTTTGGGTGGTTATGTAGGAGTTTTCCTCATTCAAAGCCCCATTTTGTGTTCCCACCTCCATAGACAACCTTAGACAAGATGATAGGAATAGACATAAAACAATAGAGAGAACAATATGCTAACACAACAAAAATGATATGCTTAATGAAAAATTTCAAGGAGTTACCACTCTTAAATGTAGAACCAAAGTAGCTTGTTGGTGCAATGAAGAAGTGGCAAGAGGCCTCAAGATGATATTGACCTCTTCAAATGATAACAATGGAGCTTTGCAAGATGTCACTGTGATTGTAATAATGGTGAAAATGATAGAGCTTCTTGAAAGGTGTGAATGAAAAAGAGTAGATAGAGAATGTTGTAGAATGAGCTAGAGAGTTGAGTATCCACTTCCAAATATCTAGATCAAATTATTGGAGGAAAAGAAGGAAGGTTTAGGTTGAAAATAGCATGCTCAAATAATTCCTGATGAAGGTGCAAGTTGGAAGAGGTTACATTATTGAAATGTGGCATGTATAACATCCCAATGGTTAACATAGTTACATATTTTTATGGGATAGTAGTGCATCACATGGATGTCTATGTGACGTATACCTATCTAGGAGAAAATGAAACTTAATAATCAAGGAATTGGACATGCAAGGTGCTGAAGAATGGTTTTGGGTTAAAATTGAGATTGAGGAGCACAATTATCTTAATTGTAACTGTAGTGTACGAAAATGCATACCCTTACATTTTCACACTTTTTTGGGCCTGCCTTGCTTTATTTATCCTTATTTATGTCTTAATTGGTCCTATTTTGCATCCAAAAGCCTAATGACTTACATATTTTTCTAGCTACTCCCGAAAAACATCAAAGGGTAAATGATAATTTAATGATTATGTCTGAGTGTCCCTAATTTCTGGGTGGGGACAAAGATGCCCTAGTGGGACTAAGATGCCACCTAGGGCATCTTTGTCCCCCAAAGGTCTTGGGACCCTTATTTTGAAAGCACCTAAATAAGTCCCTTTTTGGAGTCTGTGCACCGAGTTTCATGCCTTGGGAGTAAGACGCTGCCCAAGGCGTCTTAGTCCCCTTTAAGGTATTTTTTAGGATTTAATTTCAAATTCTTGTGAGATTTAGCCTCCTTTAATTAATGAATTCATATGTCATCTTGGTGTGGTGTAATTTCAGGATATTAAGCATGGATAAGTATAAATACAAGGTTCCTTCCTCTCATTTTTATATAACAAGATAACAAGCAATCTAAGCATCCAAGCATTCAAGAGCATTTCATCAAACATTTGGAGTCATCATCAAGATTCCAACATCATATCAAAGATCTTCTTGCATCATGTGTGTTTTTGTGCTAGCATTTGTGATGTAGGGTTTTGATTCAAGAAATCAATTCAAGTCCATATCTATCAAGCATTTATTTGATTAAAGATCCATATCCAAGCTAGCCATTGCACACAAGTTTGTAGACTTTACAAAAAGGGTTTGGTGAGTTGTAATATTGCATGTTGTTCATTCATTATTTCCCTCCATTTCATTTCATTTAAAGGTTTAATTACCAACAAGGGGTTTGACCAAGACAAACCCCCATTTACTAATAATCAACAAGTTTTTACCATCTTGCATGTTTGTGATTGTAGATTTAGGTTGAAGACTTGAAGATCATTTGAAGTTCAAAGTTGTGAAGTTGCATTGTAAAGTTGTCATCTTCACAGAACTCACCTACAGGCCAGATCTGGAAGTTTCACGACCTAAGATATGAGAAGAAGGAAGTGTAGACATTGAGCCTTAGGACACATTCATAGATTTCAAAAATTCAAGACAGGACTAAGTTGCCACCTAGGGTATCTTAGTCTTCCTAAAGTTATTTTTCAAAAATTCTTCCAAACCCAGTTCTAACATCCAAAGATTCTGCATTTGCCCCAAAAAATAGCAGCGGGACTAAGACAACAGTAAAGGCGTCTTAGTCCTCCATAGCACATTTTGATAGCTTCTTTGTATTTCCAGAATCCTTGTCACATTTCCAAACTTCCCAAGTACACACATCCTAACTTCTTGTTGCATAATTCCCTCATTTGTGTCCTTGATTTAGCTTGCATTACTAGGTTTTGTAGGTTGAATGCTTATTTGTCTTTTCCAAGCATTCGCTTGGTGGTGAACTCCCAAAAGCTAAAAGAACCCCCTCCTACATCTTCCTTGTTGAGAATTGACTCACCTTTAAGGTTGATATTCAATCCAATTAGGGTTCCTAATACATATTTGAGTGATAATTGGAAAAAAGTGGTGCTCTATGACCTATGTTATAAAATGTCCATTTTCCCATTATTCAGTAACTAAAGAGGAAGGCATATGTAATGTGAAATTTCATAGGATGCAATTTATATCATTATAGAAATATAAATAATTCTCTACATATTAGAGATATAAGTTATCAAATTTATATAGTTTTCACAATATTTTGACATAATCCACACATAACATGAATGAATGAAAGAAAAATTGGACATGGGGAGTGATATTGATATACCTTGATAATTTTTTTTTGAAAGAATCAAACATCAAGAATTCCAAAAGTAATGCATTCCTAGCTCAACAAAATAAC
>VDFB02028753.1:78779-118057 GCA_007258455.2 Sequoia sempervirens
TTCAACCTATCTCTCCCTCTGTCCCCCTCTTCTCTATCTCTCCTACCTATCTATATCCCTTTATCTCCCTCCCCCTCTCTATCTCTCACCATCTCTCGCTCCCTATCCCCCCTATCCATTGACCCTCTATCTCCACCTCTTTTCCTTTCTCTTCCCATATATCTCCATCTCTCTTTCTCTTCCCATATATCTCTATCTCTCTCTCTTTCTCTCCCCATCTATCTCTATCTCCCCATTTATTAACTAAGAATCCATGCAAGCATACAATAGTATATGTTGGTAAAACTATAAAATGTTTTATTAAACTATATGTAACACTTATCTTTCGAATGTCAAGCCTTATAAAAATATTGTTTTAGTAAACTATAAGTAGGTTATTGTCACCACTCTTCATTCCACATGAAATGCCAAATGTAGCAATTGTTTTGTTGCTTTTGTCAAGTTTCATTAACCAAGCTATTTAGTGGGTTGAATAAAGTTGTGTTATGACCCTTGGTCTCTTTAAAATAATTAAACAATATTAGGGAGATCAAGAAGAGGAGAAAGATGAACTCCTTCAAAATAAGGGTAGTTGTGGGTTTGTTGGTTTTCTTTGTATACTATATACTTAGTTCCTCTAGGATAAATAAGTCACTGTAGAAATGAAGGATGTTTGATTATCTACCTAATATTGTTTTGTGTTTTTGAAATGGATGAGATCTACAACTCTATAGAAATTGTTATATGTTAATGGTCAAATTATTAGACTATTTAGATCATTTTCTTAGTTGTGTATCCTAATTAATATAGAGTAATTTTTTTCATTTTAATTGACTACTACTTTATAGTTTATGTGTTGAAAGAATTGTTTCCATTCTTTGTATTTTTTACTGGAATACAAATCATATTTAATTCCACACCAATATACTTCTTTCATAAAGATATTTGTTTGATTTTTCCTTGCTATTTTCATCTTAAAATTCTTAAAAAATATTCTATAATATAGAATTATTTTCAAATTGGGACAAAAAGGATTCTAAGTGATATATTTAATCATAAATTTTACAATCATAAATATCATTTAATTTGTATGTTGTAACTTCAGTACTTTTAGTTAAAATAAAAATAACTTAAAGTTATATATACATATAGTTAAATTGGAAAATTTGTTTGAGTTAATTACTAAATTTGATCTACAAATGTTCAACACTTTAGATAAATTCAATTAGATATAGTTAAGTTGGAGGTGTCATTTGGGTTAATAATTAAATAACGTAATAATCAATTAAAGAAAGGGGCATAATTTGGAATGTGTTTGAATTTAATAAATTACAAATTAAAATAGGCATAAATTGTTTGAAATAAGTGTATCATAACCCATCTAATCAAATCATAACCTATCAAAAAGGAAATAGAATTTTTCTAAAGAAAAGAACACTTGACCCAATCATAAGTGTATGGCCTTCGCAGAAAGGAGTGATCCACCTTAGCAATAGCAACTACCTAATGTAGACCACAAACATTCAACTCAACCAACCTATCAAGCTGTCTTTAAGAGGCGTCCAACAAGTTTAGAATGACCAATTTAAACAATCCAAACAACTCTCAAAGCCTGACAAACAACATAAGTCAGATTTCACACTTTGACTCCTTGAATCCTTGTAACAGTGCAAACCTAGTTTTTCCTAATAACTCAAAGCATTCCCAAAACACCAGAGAAACCCTTGATGGTTTTAGACACTCATTTTGGCTTTATCAAACATACTTCAAAGGAAAGTACAAGTCATTTGGACCAAATCACCAAAATCACTCTTTCTAGGTTGTGCTGATTACATTGATTATGCCTATTTTACAAAGCAACTAGCCTTTAAACTTGTCATATGCCCATGAAACCTTGGGGCATAAATTTTTATGCCTTTGTTGGAACTGTAAAATTTTGAAAATTTTACAATGATTTTGCACTCGTTGATTCCCTAAAGAATACCTTATTGAGTATAATCCATCATAGTCACATATGATCACATCATTCTTGACCATTTTATATTATGAAAAACATCCAAAATCTAGTATTCAAATAACCCATATTGGCAAGAATTTGTGCAAGTCTCTCTGATTCATAAATCATTATATTATCATTTTCAGCATATCAAAGAAAGAACAAAAATGTCACACTAATCGAATTACATAGGAAGATACACATCGAGATGACATAGTCCATGGTCTCACTGATAAAGAGATTCATCAAAAAGACAAGTTCCATCGGGGTGAAATGAAAAGGTCATACCGAGCATATAGGTCTCACTGATGAAGTTCCATTGACAAGAAACTTTTCCTATCTCATCGATCAAAGCACAAGGAGTTGTATCGACCGAACCAACACCATCGAAGTAAGATCCTTCAGTCAGCCCAAGTGCATTTGCCTCGCAGATGAAATATCATTGGTGAAACACTCGTCTTGTTGACAAAACAAAGAAACTACCATCGCCAAGACAAATGCTATCAGAATGAGTTCAAAATGTCATCCCGACCCACTATGTCATGCCGATAAGATTACATCGACAGGAGTCTTGGCGACATACTTGAGATTGAAGGAATAATCATCAAGACTTATAATAGGAGTCTTATCGATGAAGACACAAACAGGTCAAGATAGTCGTTGGGGTGACTCTTGACAACATTTATATGAATCAGATGGATAGATTATGTGATATTGGTGTAATGTCTCCCCGACCAAAAGAATGTTTAATGAACGCTAGTCAAGCCTAAATAAAAGGATCGCCCAAAGTTTGAATTGTCTTTTCAATATAACATTTGATGTCACAGTGGGTGAATTCGAAGATCAACTATGCTTGTGTTCAAAGTTAGGACATTAATGGTAGTATTACTACCAAATGTGTTGATAATTTCTTGAATTGAGAAAAGTAATTGTAGGCGAAATTTGCAAAGTTAGCAGCAGAGGAACGAACGAAGGGCCAAAGGATCTTAAGGTCAAAGAATTATAAATAAACTTGTAATTTCCCTGTAATTAAATTTTGGTTTTGTGATTCATAAAATGGAAAGCACTAGCTCAAGAAAAGAAAAAGGTAGGAAAAAAAGTGAGTAATAACCCCGAAGGAAAAAAAGCAAAAAAATAAAGCAAAGAAGGAACCAGGGATAGTTAAGAGGAAGTTAAACTAGGACTTAATTGATCAATTGCCCAGCTCAAGACCTAAGACCAAGCGACCTGCACAACTTAGGGCAGAAGTGGAAAAGTTAAGAGGATAAATGCAAGCATATACGAGACATATGGACCCCAATTAGGGGATATGCGTTGTTTATTTTTCATCACCAAAGAAAGGAACCGATACGAACCAGTGTGCAATCCTTGGAAGTTAAACCTAGGGAAACTAGTCTACCCCAATGTATTTGTAAATGTAGAATTGGTGAAGATGCTAGCTGCCTATTATAATCCAAAATGTAAAGCTATTTGTGATCCATGAGGAAAACTGTTTATACATGTATCTGAAGCTACCATCTGTGAGGTTTTTAACCTAGAGGGAGTGCGGTGAAAAAATTGTACCTGAACATCCAGAAAAGGAATTTTGGAGGGTGGATATTTTGTACAAGGGTTGGAGGTTGCCACTACACAGGTCTAAGAAAGATAGTGTTTCAGTTCCACTAAACGACAGTGATGGTCCCTTGTTCCATGTTGATTTGTTTGAACCCTACATGAGGTACACATTTTTTAGTGTGTCAAGTGCTGGAAATAGAGCCATTGAGCACATGTCAATTGTAGCCATGGTAATTGCAGCGAACATCCAATGTCACAATTCAAGTTTTTTTTATTATGCTTCAAACATCTTTAAAGTACTTGATTCAAGACTGATGGTAATAAAAAGTGGAGCTCCTATCTTGCACTTGGATGATTATTCAATCCTAATGCATATGATACTTTATTATGGACAAGAATTGCATATGTGGCCTAAAAAACTAAGGGTTGTTATTACTAGTACAACTCTGGACTACCACCTAGGATTGCAGATTTGGTAATTCTTGTTATCTACATTTTGAAGAGTTTTTTGTAAAACCATTGTACATATTTTACAATCATCCTTGTGAATACTCATTCTCTGATGATATAAAAAGGTTTTTAAGGCCTAAGGATTTCAATGGACATGTCAACCACAATTGGGGAGACTGGTATTGTCTAGAAGATGCGACCATGATAAGAGTATATGGATTTAAAGATGCACCCTTCATTCTGCCCAAGACAGTGGCTGATAGGATTGCATATTTGGAGATTGTTAGGAAACTGGACTATTCAGATGTTATAAATCTGAGTTCTTTTGGAAAGCAAGCATTTATGCCTAGTACATTATGCTTCAATGATTTCACTGTATTAGCAAGGGATGGATATGATATGGTTCTCAACAAATTGTTACAATACAACATGAAGAAGGGTCCACCGTAAAAAGGATTTAATCTAGAAGGATATATTGATTTTTCCAAAAATGAAATGAAATTTGGAGGATACAATCATATACCCTATCTGTATGATGACTTTATTAGGAATTTGGAAGAAGAGGAAGCAGAAAAAGTTTTGGATGAGTATAATAGGGGATTGCAAGATACAAAACTATTATCTTCTGATGAAGAGGCATATGGTGATGGTAAGCCTGGCAGTACAATTGATAAAATTTTCAAATTGAGAACTCAAGACTGCAAGTATGTTCCCAGGGAACCAGATGTTGAAGAGAGTGTAGATACTGACACAAAGCATATAGCATATAAATCATTTGTGGCTGATGATGAATTCATTAAAACCTCATAATTTAAAACCTTTTTGTACAAATTAAAAGGAAAATCAATAAGGGAATCAGTGGAGAATATTACACCAAGTAATGAGGAACAACTGCTAAATAACTTAAAATCAAGTGTGGAAGAAGAAATGAAGAGCATGACCCCTGAGAAGGGAATTAAATTATTAGAAGATGCAGGTGTCATGATCTTTCCTGGGTTGGATTTGAACTCTGCTTTGGTTTTTGATAGTTTTTTGAAGAATAATAATGCCACACATAAACTCACTCCTAAGGGGGTAACAGAGATTTATGCAAGATCTAAGTATAACCCAAATGAGGGATCACTTATGATATGGGCCATGCATCCTCCACACAAGAAATTTGTTGTAATCGATATTGAAAAGGATTTTGGACATGTAACGACGTTAAAAGTTGGTGAGGTTGATCCAATAGCTACAATAGAAATTGGCATTAATGTGGCCAAATTAAATAAAGCCCACATCTAGGTGCTAATCAAGGAAAAAGAAATGTATCAAATGAATAACCAGAGACTACTCAAAGAAAATGATCGCTTGAAGGACATAATGGGAATCACGCTAGGATCCACAAAGCAGTTGACTCATGGTGAAAGTTCCCAGGCAAGATACTAGTGGGAAGAATCAAATGCATACTCATAAGGTAAATGTGATGCACTCACTACAATAATAAGGAAGAGGCAAACCAATTTAATGTCTTGGTTGGGAAAGCTTTGGGGAACACATTCACACAATTTTACTGCAGTACAAGAACATAAGAGGATAGATGGCAGGATCCAAGAGAAGTTCCAGGAAATAAACCAACGAGATGCTCCTGATAACATAGATATTGATATTGCCAACCATTTCATGAAAAAACATAAAGAATTCCATGAAGAATTACAAGGTGATGACCAAGGGATGATCAATGTCACAAAAAAGGGAGTACTAATGTTGTTAGAAGATGCAGGGTAACTAAAGGGAAAAGACAGATGGATCAAGGAATGCGAGACAATGATGTAAACAATTCTGGAGACAGCCAAAAGAAACGATTTAACAATGGACAAGGCATGTGAACAGAATGAGATGATGTTTGAAATGGAGATAGCCATAAGGAATGTGCTGGAGAATGTTGATACACACGAGCGACAAGATTACCTAGATTATCTATCAAACATCCATTTATGGCTTAATAGAGCATAATTTATAGTTTGTTATTGTTGTTAAGCAAAAAACATTTATAAAGGATGTGTCCTTTCACAGTTTTGATATTTTTATATCTATTTCATAATGTAAAACAAATATAGGCGGATAGGATAAAGATACAGTAGATAGTTTGCAATGAAACCTTCCTTGAAAAGACTCAGATGCATGTATGAATTTCGATGAAGTTAATGAAGATGTCTTAACTTGTGGCTTAATCTTGGTATCGGCTGTTTGTGTAATTACACAGTTATTTGGTTGTCTCCATTTTCATGTTTTTTTGTTGTTTAAATTGATATATCAAGCATATATTTAGTTTCTTGATACACATTTGTTGTATTTGTGTGATGTGATTATTTGGTTCTTTCAAGTAAAGATTAAACCCTCCTAGTCAATCATAGTAACTGAAGAGTATTAATTGGATCAATAAGGAGAATCACATAACTAGGATTGTCATTTTATCTCAAGTAGAGTTTGTCAATCATTTACTTGCATGTTTATACAAGTTATAAACTACATCTATGTTTCAAATAGTTTGAATCATTGCCATCATATATTACACTTTTTTAGATCTTCATTAGACTCCATACACCCAACAAAGCACTGGTCTCAAACATTTCATCTTTTAGTTTATCCATTTTATTTTTTACATATGTTAACTGAACATATTCTAATATTACGCATACACTTTATTAGGATTATATTTGTTCACTATAAGATTGTCATTGTGAATAGATTGTTGTAAACAAAATCACATCACTTAAGTTTGCTCAGTTCACAAAGGTAGACCCATGTAGGTTTGGCAGCCCCTGAAGAGAAGAAGGTTCAAATAATTTGGCCTTGTTTGTTACCCTAAAACATATCAAGAGATTAGCAACCTCTTGAGGTATTCTTCCTTGCATTTTTTAGAGCTAAGAGCCTCCAAAGCTCCAAATCCACAAAAAGATTCCACTTGTACAGCCAAATTCTTGTCAAACCCAACAACCCTTGTTTTAGGCCAAAATCATGAGACTTTATTGAATCTCCTACTTCCACAACCTCCCAAACCTCAAAACCAACTCAGACACAACCCATTAGGTCTACACATGGATAAAAATTCATAAAATCAGATCTCCCATACATATTTTGTTAAGACCTAGGCTTGAACCACTCATTTCACATACTTTTCTTCACAAAACTCTTGAGGACAGAAGCTATACCTTCTTTATTTCTCATCCTACACCATATTCATGCAATATAAAAATTTAAGAAGTACCTATGGGGCATCTTACACAAGCTACAGTAATCACAAAAAGTGTAAGAACCCCCTTATATCATGTTTGGAATACAAAACCCTCAAAAACAAGGTAACCAAGCTATATGCAAATAAATGAGGCTTTCTAACTGAAATCAATGTTTTAAGCCCTCAAATCATATTCAAATCAAACCTAACACATATCTTCACGACATGGAATTGATTTCACATCAAAATATGGTTGTATGTGACCGTACAGTGTTGCAAAATAGGAAAATTACAGAAATTTTGAAAACCATATGCTAAATCAATTTCCCTTGGTATAACATTGAAATCTTCATTACGATGAACTTCTTTAGCCAATGAAGCCACACCTTCCCATGTTCATCCATGACTAGATTGTTGACATCATTCAATCCATACCATCATCCAATCAAATTTTTTGCAACGTACAAATGTAGTGCATCCCACTCTAGACCAACTATATAAAAAAAAATGAAATTCACAAACGACATAATTAGTTAATTACCACAATATACAACCTTAATCTATAATTGATGTATATTGAAAATTAATAATTAAATAAATACAATAAACATAAAAACCAAATGTAAAATGTATTTTAATTAATCTACATGACCATCTTATAATTACCTCACTTTCCTCAATCTACATTTCCCCATCAAGTACTCCTCTTTGAATTTGTTAATGGAGTTGGGATCCCAAATGCGATCTACATGGATTTTTGTTGCAAACTTAGGAAGATATTCAGTAATGTACACCATGGTCTGGTATACCATATATCCTTCCACCATAGAACCCTCAGGATATGCTCTCAGTCTAACCAAAACCTTCAAAAATTTTAAGTGTCTCTCAACTATTCACAGTGACCTTGTGTGTACAAGTCCACGCAATTCAATCTCCTCAACTTGGTGTATGAATTATTATTCTTGTGCATTAAAAAATGTCGAAATGAAATTCTAAAAAATGAAGTCTAAAAATGAAATCTGATGAGATCTTGTTTTAAAATATTATTTTCAAACCTGAAAGTACAAATCTGACTTCACAAATTAATTCTGGAAAAAGACAATGACTACCTTCAACCTGGGAATAATAGCAAAACATTGTCGCAATAAATAGTCGAACTCACTTTTATTTATGTTGGTCACAATTTGATTTTGCACATTTGTCAAAATTTTGACGAAAAATCTTCGTCTAAATTTTGACAAAAACTCAGGTTCGTCAAAATTTTGATGAACATCGTGGATAAAAATTAAAAGAATTGAAAATTACACATTAAATATCACAAGTACCCGACAATACATCTAATTATACATCTTTCGTCAGAAATTTTTGTCCAATTTTGCAATCAAATAAGTTAGTGTTTATAGGGTTTTTTTTTTTCTTTTAGATGAATAAGCTTTTAATCTATATTAATAAAGAGATTAAATACATATTCACAAAAAAAAGTTTTGGTGGTAAGAAAGCACACCCTGAAGGTCACATGGGCAAAGCCCAGAAAATCAAAAAATCATGGGCCAAGCCCAGAAGTCCAAGCGGCCAACGCAGTGCCAACAAAGCCAAGATGGTCTTTGTCATCCTTCTTTCCCCATACATTAGCGGGGTCAAGATTGACGTCAAGAGGAGCCCAACCATCATTGTCATCTTTTTCTTTAACTTCTTCCTCACACTGGGGCGAGATTGCAAGGGTCAGCCACTAAAAGACTTTACTCATATTTGGCCAACTAGAACCAGAGGTTTTACCAAGAGCAGGAGCATCATCAGAGGGCCAACCGCCACCACTCCCCAATGGCCCACCAGAGAACCACCCCTGGCCAGCTCGTGGCACAGGAGAGTCAGCACACCGAGGGGGCGGGAGTCCCACCGAGGAGGCTGAGAGCGGGGCCGAGCAGAGCCACTCTGCCGCTGGCCTCGAGAGGGCGACCGGTGGCGGGAGGAGGGCGAGTTGGGGACCCGGGCCATAGTGCACGGGGCATTGCCCCAATGGTCCAGGAGAACCTGAAGGTGAGCAACTTCTAACGCCACTTTGTTGGCTTGCACCTGTATTTGAAATAATACATTAGAGCAAATAACAGCTTTATAATACATAGAAATCAGACAATCCATTTGAGAATGAGCAAATATGTAGGTATTTCTATCCTTCCAAATAGTAAAATGGATTTCCACCCTGAAAGTGTGCCAAAGCTAGGTAAACTTTGTTGGGAATCTGGGCGAATCCTCTAGCAGAATCATGTGCCAAGAGAACGGCTCCGGCTGAAATGGCCGAAAAAAATCATGTATCCAGGTCCAATACTGTTGGGCCCGAGGGAAAAACCAAAAGAGAAGCTTAAAAGTCTCAGACTACCCACAGAACGGGCACCGAGGGTCCAGAACCCCCAAATGAACAAGCTGAGATCTCATCGGCAAGCCCTAGAAAAGAATACACTAGGAAAAATGGGCAAGCTTCGGCTCAACACCTCAGACCAAGTGTTGGAAAATCTCTTACGCTAGACAGAAGCCGAAGATTGGAGTAACCACCTCTGATTCAAACTCTGGAGCATGGGAAAGTGAGGCGAAAGCCACTTGTAGCCAAGCCGAGGCTTGTAATTTCTCAAAAGAGTATTTGGGTACCATTTCCAGTCTTTCCACAATGGTTTGGGCCCATGAATACCAATTTTGTGAAGCATCTCATCTGGGATAGCACTCACCAGACCCTCAAAAGTAGCTCGGTCCTAGATATGAAAACTATACAAGGCACGAAACTCGTCCCAATGCATGACGTGCATGGCAAGTCTGAGAAAAAGTTGGAGGGTTTGGATACCCTTCTTATGAAATTTGAGAGATTTAAGCCAAGGCACTTTAGCCAAAGGTTGATCATATCTGGCGAAAAAGGGCAACCACCACACATTGTGTTGGTTCAGGGAGAGCTTGTCCCGAAAGTCGGAGCCAAACCACTAGAGCCAGGGTTTGACAAATTCCCAGGCATGCCAAATGCTTTTGGCAACAAACATACCAATTATCTAAACCGACTCTTTCATTACCAGAAGGGTCTAGAGGCCAATCCCTATCCAGGCAGGTCTGTTGGCAAGAAAACCAGACTGAATGCAGTGGCGAAAGAGAATTTTCCAAGCCTCGTCACTCGTGAGGGCACGAATCACCCATTTGACACAGAGAAATCCCCTACCTCTGGGTAGAGAGCAAACCCAAGCCTCCAGAGTCCCTGGTGAGACAACAGAAATCTCAGGTGACACGATGGAAGCCATGATGAGTATCAGAGGAGGCCCAAAGAAAATCACGAAGCAATTTCTCAAGCTTGCTATAAGCAGCTTTAGAAGGCGCCCAGCAAGAAGAATAATAAACATGGGTAGTGGCCAAAACTTTAGAACAAATCTGGAATTTCCCTGCCAAAGAAAGAGGTTTGGTGATCTAGTAAGTCAGCTTTTTCTCCACCCGAGCAAGCACAGTGTGCCAAAGCTCTGTCGAAGAAGCTTGGAAAGCAATAGGAATGCCCAAAAATCAAAATTTTTCACTTGGCCCGATCCACTTCCAGCCAAAAGGTTGCAACCAAGCAAGGCAAGGCAGGACAAACTGCCAATAGCAAAGCATCTTGTGCCACTAAATGGCCGAGCTAGATGCAAGACATAACACATTAAGACATTGGAGCGCCTCATGAATGGTCTCCTCTTCCTCCAGGAGAGTGAGAAATGAGTCATCCACAAAATTCCCATTAAGTAATTGCAACTGAGAATTCGGCAACGAAATGCCTTTAACGTGCTGCAAAGAGGCCGCATTACCCAACAGATAACCAAACCCTTCAGTGGCAAGCACATACAGTCAGGGAGCCAAAGGGCAACCTTGCCGAATGGAACAGAAAAGGCCAAAGGCAGAGGACTGTCAACCATTGATGGTGATACAGGTCGAGGCATCCGCAAAGAGCATTCGAATAGACTGAATAAAATTGGGCCCAAAACACAGAGGTTGCAGCATAGCAAGAATGAAAGGACATTTAATGCGATCATAAGCTTTGAAAACGTCAAACTTGATGAATAAAGCTTTATGGTTGGAGCGGCAGGCCCACTCCATGCCTTCCCATACGGCAATGATATTATCCAAAATATACCTGGATTTGATGAACCCAATCTTCTCTGGATGCACAATGAGGGGCAAAAGATGGCAAGTTTTTAAAGCAAGAGTTTTAGCAATGATTTTATAAGAAACATTAAAGAGCGTAATAGGCTGCCAATTACAAATATTCTCAGGATCACCGACTTTAGGTATCAACTTAATATTCCCTTTATTTATTAGCTCTCTTAAAGAATTAGACTGGAAAGCCTCTAAATAGACCTGAAACAAGTCGGGACCCACACGATCCTAGAGAGCTTTGTAAAATTCAAAGGGAAAGCCATCAAGCCCAGGGGCTTTATCATCTGCCATGGAATGTAATGCCTCTTTTAGATCATCAAGCATAAGCAATTGGTCACAAAATTTCTTCTGGGTTGTAGGCAGCCTATGTGGCACGACAGCAAGGCAATCCTAGAGGGTCTACTAGCGCTCAGGCGTGGGGTCTTAGGTAGTGAAAACTTGCTCATAATGACGCACAAAAGCCTGCATAATGTCAGGCAGCTCTGAAAGGACTTGTACGCCATCTTTAATCTTTTTAATGCTTGGAGAGGAGTGACTGGCATGCAAGGCCAAGAAAAAATCCTTGGAGGCACGATCACAAATTTTGAGCCAGTGCAAACGGGCCTTGATTTGCGCGCCTCTAGCGGTGCAATTGTCTGCAACTTGCTTTTTATGCCATAATTCTGCAACTTTAACTTGCAAAGTTGGAGAAAAAAGGCTAGCCACTAAGGCCTTGATAGCTAAGAGCAAATCAGCTGTGGTTGCCTCGTAAGACCACTGGCGAAAGATGGCTAGCTGGCGCCCATAAATGCGCAAGAAGCGAGCAGTACGGGTGATGGCATCATTCCACCACATAATCCAGCCAGTATTATGAGCTGGCCTGCATTCCAAGTTCCAAATTCTGTGAATGTGGGCTAGGGTGGCCTTATGGCCGAGAAGAGAAGTGTTGAGGAAGAATTGCGTCTTGCACGTGTGAGGCTGTCGAGTCTCCCATTTAATGCGAAAATTGATGGAGAAGTGATCAGACAATGTCACATCCATTAACAGCTTAACCGGAAGGGAAGAGCTGGCAAAGGAGAAGAATGATTGTGCTGAGATCATGGCATGATCAAGGCACTTAAAAATTCTGCCAGAACCAGCCCTGAAATTGCACTAGGTGTGCCAGGGAGAATGAGAATGGCGACAACCAATATTGAGATCAAAAAGCCCCAATTTATTGCGCATGTAAAACCATGCCTCACGTTCGCCAACTGCCCATCTAAAGGACAGGATGTCGTCTTTATCACAGGCCATCTCAACCATGTTGAAGTCCCCACATAAAATCCAAGTGGTGACTAGCAATGAGTCAGCAATCCATCACCAGAGTAATGAGCGCTCCACAGCATCATTTGGGGCATAAACATTAATGACCCTGCAAGAATGATTATCAATATTGAGCAGGATCCAGAGAAGCCGCTACGTGGGATCAGACCCATGTTCGACCACGCTAGAGTGCCACCGTGGGGACAAAAGAGTGACAGCTCCTCCACGCCCAAACTCGTGGGTGGTACTGAACATAGAACTGGTTGGCTAGATAGACCAAGCCGAAGAACTATTAAATATAAACCTACATATATAAAAATGACAAACAATTTTCTAATTTATCTTATTCTATAAAACTGATACATAAAACATAATTAATGAGTCAAACTTTGGCCTCCTATCTATACGTACACTCAGTTTATCATTCATGTGAGATATATATGCATTAAAATTTTGGTACTTCTCGATTGTTCTAGTGTCACTCAAGATTAAGAAGAATATTGTCAGACAAACCAAAATCACAATAATACAAGTGGACAATTGATAACGACATATAAGAGCTATAGTATGTCGCTATTTGAACATCACGTGGTTGTGATGAAACAAACATCTATGGTAATGTAGGTCTAAATACACCCACGAACTGATAACTTCATTGTTGGACTTGATAGGGTTTGCAAAACCCAACCTCAACTTTTAAAGAGGTGTTCAGTTTCTTGATAGGTACTATTGTATTAATAAATTTTGTTTACAATGCAATTATTTATCTTTCCAAACAAATGAGCAGAGCAGTTATACTTGATATTATTTTTTTGCAAACAGAAAAGAGGAAACAAGTGTTAAAAGTTTAGTAGGGGAGGAAAGAGAAGCATTCATGTGTGATGTTTAAAAAAATATAATTTCATTACAATCAACCTCTTTGAGATTTCAATGAAAAAATATGGTAAAAAATGTTTGCAGATAAAAAAATAGTAACAATTAGAAGTTTATCAAAAGAGTAAAAAAAAAAAATTGTGTGGTATTTCAAATTGTATATAATTTCATTATGACCGACCTCCTTTAAATTTGAAAGAGTAAAAAATGGTAGAAGATGTTTGCAGACAGAAAAAAAATAATCTTTCCAAATAAATAGAATATTACTATTATGCCAATGTCCACTGAATCTATGTTACCAACCATCAATTTAAGTCTCCTTCATGTTTTCAAAACTGAAAGATTTATGAAAATATTCAATGTGAAAAATTGTTTAATCATAAGTCTTAAGTTGTGTGCATATATTTGTTTGTCACAACCTAGATCTGACAACTAAATAGTTTTCCACATTGAGAATTTTCATAGTTTTTTCCTTCCCTGAAATTCAAAAGAAGTACAAATTAACGGTTGATAACATTGATTCAATGAACATTCAACTAATACTAATATTTTGTCTATTTGAAAAACTTCCACTATTTTGTCTATAAATATTTTTTTACCATACTTTCTTCTCTAAAATCCAAAGGAGGTTAATCCTACTAATGAGATTTTTTTTTGAAGCACCACACATCAACATTTTTTTTCTCTTTTGATAAAATTTTAACCATTGTCGTACTTTCTTATGTTTGAAAACATTTTTTACCATATTTTCCTCCATGAAACTCAAAAGAAGTTGGACTTAATGAGATTATATATTCTTTGAAGCACCACGCTTATGTCTTTTTTTTCCTTCCTTGGTAAACTTATAACCATATTCACTTTTTTTTTTCTATCTTCAAACATTTAACATCAAACATAATAGCTTCGCTCCTTTGTTTAAAAAGAATTTCATTGTAAACAATGTCTATTAATGCACTAGTACGTATCAAATAGTTGTACACCTCCATAAGATATAAAATTAGGTTTTACAAGCTAAATTGAATTCAAATATGGAGTTCTCAGTTTGTGAGTATCTTCAAACGTGCATTACCATAGGGGTGTCTCATCGCAACCATTTTTTTGGAGAAAGACATACTATTGCTCTCATATGTCATTTTCAATCGTCCCCCTGTATTATCTTGAATGAGGTTTCTCTGGAAATGTTTCTCTTCATCTAAAACAATGTCAAAACAATTAGAAAATACCAAAAACTTTAGCTCGTGTATATCTCAAGGGAGAAAGAGATAAACTAAGTCTCCTTATAAATATAAAACCAAAGCCCGAGTCATTAATTATATTTTATGTAACAACTTTATATAATAAGTTGAACTAAAAAATTATGTTAGTTATGTCTATATATGTAAATTTATCTTTAATAGTTTTGGGAATGAGTGTTAGACTCTCGAAAGTCTATAAACCTTAGTTTATGCATTGTACTTTATTTCTAATAGTTTAGAGAACGAGTGTTATACTCATATAACAATATGGCAAAAAAAATAATCTTCCAAATATAATTTTGGTTACATTTCACAACCTCAAAACAATATTCCTTAATAGTTTTGTTCGATTAAAAATGTAAATTTGAAGTATATTTAAATAGAATGGGTTAATCTCAACCCTAAAAACATCCACCAATGATACAAAAAATCTTAGCCATCGTTGACACTAAATTTTTTTTTTTCCCCTTTTTGTCTTTAAAACATTCATTCATTAACATAGATTTTAAAAGTTCTCTAAATGTGAGCCCTATTATGGAATGGATGCAAATCTTTGTAATACATGAGACTATCTAATGTTTTGACAAGTTTCCATCCCATCTGTGTGGTTTTTTCTGGATTTGATTGTGTCACAAGATTTTGCATCAACGTTTCAGATCACTCTATAATACATCATCAGGATGAGAGAGCAAGATGAGAAGAAATGAATAATTGCAGACCAATACTAGATAAGAAGCAGAGAGGAGGGGGGATGAGAGGTTACACGCAAACCAAGGCTAAGAAAAGAGAAAAGGAAGGAATAAAAAAATCCACTGATTAGAATAATGAAAAAAGAGACCACATATGAGAAAAGAAGGAAAATAAAGATAAATGAGAGAATATGAATGGAACAAGACCAAAAAAGATGTAGGAAAATTAGCAAATGAGAGATAAAACGAAAATAAAGAGGCTAAGTACATCAAATTACAAAAGAAAAAACAAACAAAAAACAATTATCAATATATAGAAAAATGAAAAGAGAACAAACACACGAGTGAAATATATAAATCTCTCTAAATAAATAAATATATATATATAGATAGATAAAGATAAAAACAAAAAACACCTTGATAAAATTTATAAAGAGATAAAGGGAAATAGAAAAAGACCAAGAGAAGATAAAGGAAAAACCACTAAGAGAGAGGACATAAATTAAGGAACACATTAAATGAAACAAATGAACCCAACTATTAAAAACAAAAGAATGATAATATATTATCCTTTTGTTCTTCTTCTTCTATTCTCATTCTTTTGTTTTTAATAGTTGGGTTCTTTTGTTTCATTTAATGTGTTCCTTAATTTATGTCCTCTCTCTTAGTGGTTTTTCCTTTATCTTCTCTTGGTCTTTTTCTATTTCCCTTTATCTCTTTTTAAATTTTATCAAGGTGTTTTTTGTTTATATATATAATAATATATATCACTCGTGTGTTTGTTCTCTTTTCGTTTTTCTATATATTGATAATTGTTTTTTGTTTGTTTTTTCTTTTGTACTTTGATGTACTTAGCCTCTTTATTTTCGTTCTATCTCTCATTTGCTAATTTTCCTGCATCTTTTTTGGTCTTGTTCCATTCATATTCTCTCATTTATCTTTATTTTCTTTATTTTCTCATATGTGGTCTCTTTTTTCATTATTCTAATCAGTGGATATTTTTTATTCCTTTCCTTTCTCTTTTCTTAGCCTTTGTTTGCGTGTAACCTCTCCTCCCCCTTCCTTTCTACTTCTTATCTAGTCTTGGTCTGCAATTATCCATTTCTTCTCATTTTGCTCTCTCATCCTGATGATGGATCATAGAGTGTGATCCGAAACGTTGATGCAAAATCTTGTGACACAATCAAATCCAGAAAAAACCACAAATATGATATGGATTGTGGAAACTTATTATCATTAAAAGTTTCCATCCATCTCATAAAAGGGCTCACATGTGAACACCTGCAAATCTATTTTAACGAATAAAATATTTTAAAGATACTGAAATCAAAAACACAATTTTTTTTGTCGACGATAGATAAAATAACTATATCATTAATTGGACATTTTTTTAAATTGAATTTAGCCCATTCTACTTAAAGATGCCTAAATTTTACATACTTAACTATGCAAAAATATTTCAAAAAGTTGTCTTTTGATTGTAAAATGTAACAAAAATTATATTCAAAAAATACCATTGTCTTCGTTAAATTGTCATAGGTGTATATACATTAAATATTGGTTATAATTGGTTTAAGTCATTGTCGTGTCAACTTAACCGGCACACTCTAATGAGTTGTCTACTTAGGTGGTTGATCCCTTTTAACTTTCTTTTTCGATTTTCCTAGAATTTTCTTAACCCTTGCTTTTTAAGTCTCTGGTGTAGCAATTTGTTGCTTTCGTTTCCACAACAGTTTGATTTGTTATAAGACTTAGGGTTATATTTTATGTTTTAAAACCTCACAAAGTTTATTTTGTCCATTAACGATGGATAATCGCGAAGAAACCTTGCAAAATGATTGTAATCATTCTTTTCGTCATCTAAAGCACGATGCGTACTATTATCGTGACACAATTTTCCACTCTTAATTTGTTCACAAAATATTTCATTTACAAACCTCATGTCAATTATAACCAACATTCAATGTATATAATCTTCTAACAATGTGACAGACAACGACTTCCAAAATATATTTTATGTTACATTTCACTGTAGAAAACAACGTTATAAAATATTCATGTTTGATTAAAAATATAAATTTGAGATATCTTTAAGTAGAATAAGATAGTTTCAAGTCTAAAAACGCTCACGCAAAGAAAAATGAAATACAAATAATCGACACTAAAATTTGTCTTATTTTATCTATCATCTTACAAATTTGTTGTTCATAACACAGATTTTACAAGTTCTCTGCATGTGAACCCTCTTGTGGAATTGATGCAGATCTTCACAAAACATGAAGAAGTTTCATGTTTTGACAAGTCAACATCCTTCTCATAAAAGAGCTAACATTCATAGACCTATAAATCTGTGTTAATAAATAGAATATTTTAAAGATGGAGGGCAAAAAGACAAATTTTATTGCCAACAATTGATTGTATTTGTTTTTCATTGATTTGACGTTTTTAGATTTGAGTGTAACTTATTATGTTTAAAAATACCCCAATTTTACATTTTTAACTAAGCAAAAATATTGTGGAACATTGTTTTTTTACTATGAAATATAATCAAAATTATATTTGGGAGACCATTGTTTTCGTCACATTGTCACAAGAGTATATATACATTAAAAGTTGGTTATAATTAGCTAAGGTATGATTGTCATGCAGGCTTAATCGACAAACTCTAATGACTTGTTTGCTTAAGTGGTTAGTCCTTGTGGGGCCCTCGTAACATTTTTTTTTCAATTTCCCTAATGTTTTCCTAATCTCAGCTTTAAGTCTTCATTGTCATTGTCATTTGTTCTTGTTTCTACAATAATTTGCTTTGATGTATCCGATATGAACTTCACGTGTTCATTTTGTCCACTCATGGCCGATAATGGTGGAGAAGGCTCGCAAAACGATCAAAATGATCATGACAATTCCTTTCTTTGTGTGGTTACCAAAAAAGTAACCCTTCTACTTTTTTTGACTTGTTTGGGTCCTCCTTGTGATTTTGGCTTAATGTTGCCTTGATTTGATGTTGTAGCTTGGTAACACATTCATATTAGGTCTTAGGCCCATATGAACTAAAAGGATTTTAATGGTACCTTACCTAGGTGTTGTAAACTATTGTTAACACAATTTACCAAACCTAGTTGTTAACTTTTGTAACACACTTTCACATTTTCTAAGCTTAAAATTAATAATTAGGCTTTCTTATGTTTTAATTGGTCACATTTTTGCATCCACATGACTTATTCATGTGTATTTTCAAGAATAATCCCAACAAACATCATTTAAAACTTCAAAATCTTGAAACCCACTTTAAATGCCTAAAGTGGAACTAATTCACCATTTTGGGCGAATGAGTCCCCTTAGGTGGAACCCATTTTTCCAAGGTGGCAAATGAGTCCCCCTTTACTCAAAAATTAAATTTAATTTGAAATTTTAGAAATATTTTTTCTCTAAAATATGAGGATAGCTTGTAGTGTTGTATTTTCGAGAATTATTACATAATTGAGTATAAATATAAGCTTTTTTCTCTCATTTTCACACCTAGCATTCAAGTATTCAAGCACTTTGTTCACAAGAGTATTTGATCATTCATAAAAGCTTTCAAGGCATTTTAAGGGCAGATTATCAAACTTTCAAGAGCAATTTCAAGTACCAATTTTCATGTCAAAAACTAGTTACATCATGTTGTTTTAAAGCTAAAAATTGTGATGTAGGATTGTGTGATTCAAGTGCTTCATTAAAGATTAATCAACATCAAGCTAGAGTTCAAGTCCACATCCATTGGAGCCATTAATTACATGTTTGCAGCACCCAATTGTTAGGGTTTTAATGATTTACATCATTTCTTGTCCATTCATCATTCTCCTTTCTATTTCATTCTACTTCAAGTGTTTAATTACCAACAAGGGGTTTGACCAAGGCAAAACCCTATCCACCAACCCCACAACATTTTTTTTGTTTTCTTTTGTAGGGGAACAAAACAGACTAAGCGAGCCCACCAACGAAGCCTAAGTTGTCAATGCTTAAAGTGTGGTGGTTAAGCCCAAATCAACTTGTCAAGGTATTTTTCATTAAAAAAAAAGGACAACAAAGACAATTAATTGTGAATTACCTACATTTATGAAAGCAAGTATCCCATAAGGCATTGCCCTTCCTCTAGTCCTACCTCTTCACGAGCTATTACAAATTGAAATATGACATCCTTTGCAATGGGATCAACCACTATGATACCCACTCCTCCAGCTTCTTGTACAACTATCCTCTTTAGAGTTTTATTATCCACGAGGCTAGATATTGCATAAACCATCATCTTCCCCTTCCCTTAACTTTTGCAAGATCAAGTGTGTTCTCCAATCAAAATATGTTATTCAACAAACAACATTTTTTCAATTTCTAGTCAACTCACATTTATGTGATAATAACCTTTCTATGTTTGTTACTAGCCTCCATATTATTTATACTTCACTAGTTACAAGTATAGGCACTAAACTTATCCCTAGTTTGACGCTTTCAAATAATCTTTTGTATCGTTGTTAGTCCTAGAATATATCTTATATATTCCTAGAAACTCCCAATAACGCCTTGTGTGCATGCTTTATGTTTTACTTTCAAAGATCAAAACTATCTCATCCATTTTTGTAGAAATAACAATTGTTAAACAAACACTTCATTTTGCAAATCTCAAATTTACATGAGATGTTCTATGCATCTGTGTGGGATTTCATACTTACCTGATAGAGTAGTAGCTTCCTCTAGATTTAGCAATGCAAAAAACCCTTACTCTTTTTGTGTAATGATGAATTACCTTCCATTTGCTCTGACTCTATAAAAAAACAATACACAATGAACACAATATGTAGACCAGTATATTCACAACTTAAATTAATATGTTTTTTCATTGAGTATTAAGTTAACCAACTTGTGAGGAGAGAGCTTTAAGTCAGCAAACTACTAATACTGCAAGCGAATCACTCAAAACAAGGTACAGTGGATTAGGTTATACCTTGTAGACAAGGTCATGATTTATTAAAACAAAAGCCCTTGAATTCAACGAGCCCAAAAACCAAAGATATGTATCCTCAACAATCTTTTATTTTCAACATGTCGCCCCTATGTAGTAAATTGTCATATTCAATGAGTGTACAAATGATAAGATGAAATCTACCTCTTGTCCCATTCAACAAGACCTATGTAATGGATGCAAACCATCCCTTTCTCCATTAGCAGCCTATCTTTATTATTTGCCTATGCTTCCATGCTCCTTTCCTTTTGCCTCTCACCTCTTGGAAAGACAGAATAATACTTCTCCTTAATTTTGGAAGGATAAGAGAAAAGATACATTTTATTCCCTCCTCCATCAATCCAAGTAGATAAAAAAATACAATTGTCCTCCCATGCCCATTTTGTAAACCAATACAAGCTCTTATTTATAGGTTCCCATGCATAATAGAGTTCTCCAAGGCCCAAGAAGAAATTCCATCAACATAGGAAGTTCTCTTTAGACAGCTTATGGACTTGTAGGCTGGAACAAAAGTAATGTATCTCCTTGTGAGTGGACTAAAGTGTGTTGTAAGGATGCACTGTGTAAAGATTGAGAATATTAAGAGTTTCATGATTATGAATCTTACAAACAACCTTTTGTTTGGTAGCACTCCAAAGAAACTCTGGGAATTAAATAAGCTTAAAATCATGTATATGAGTGGGAACAATTTGTATGGTGAGATAGAACCTAGCATAGGTCTTGGATATATTTGAGAGCTTTCTCTAGGTAACAATATTCTATTAGGAATATTGGTAACTAAGTTGGGTAAGCATTCTTGTAGTTATTGTCTAAGCTCCAACACATGGAGCTCTGTGGTAATAATTTCTCTTGATCCATTCTATTGCTACTCAGAAACATGAAAACTTGATCTTTCTAAATTTGAGTAACAAAAAAGAGTTTATACTATAATGAAAAGAGTTAGACAATTGATGTTATTCTCTATTGTAAAGTACCATGCAGCCTCATATACAACCTTTCAAAGGAATGAATTCAAATTATATCTTCTCTTAATCCAAGTTATTTGATTTACCAGACTTCTACTTAACGTCTTAACTCCCAAACTTTTTAACAAGTATTAAATGTGACTATGGTCCACGAGTTACACAACCAAGACCTCAAAAATGTATTCTCTAATTGTAATCAAATGACTTTTGATCTTCATTCAAGTAAATCAACTTGAAGGGAAACACCACCAAGCGGTTTATAGGACACCTACATGACTAAAAATAATAGAAAACTATTGTGGTTGAAGCCAAAACATTTTTTAAAAATAAAGATGTGAGGAGAAAGACCCCTCACTACTTTGTTTGGGAGTGTTGAAGAGCTTAAGGTAATAATTGCCATTTCTTATCAAAGATAAGTGTAATACTATCAACAAAGAGGTCAAGTAAATAATCCTATGGGCATAGGAACATATGTAATCCATTGGAATTTTTAAAAAGAAGCCTTCCAAGCATCCTTGTTGAAAGATTGGCGTAGAATGTCTATTTCATAAAGTAGCACCAAATTTCATTTCTCCTAAAACCATATCCATTTGTTCCAGATACATATCAAGATTAACATTTGTTTATGAATAAAGCATTACACGCTTAACTATTACTACTATGAGAATAAGTATCCTTCCATTGGGTCATATTTTGGAAATCCTAAAAATATTGTATAGTTGATGACAATGATGTTATATAACAGAGGAAAAAAAAATCGAACGGACGGGATTACATGAGGATACCCACCATCCCAAAGAAATCTAGTCATAAATGGGAGTTAATCTCTAGTCGGTTTATGCTATCATAGCATCTTATTTCTTGATTGGTTGAATCAAGTAGGAGATATGATGGATTAGAGTGATATTTGTTTCAGTATTGCAATGAAGATGTGAGCATTCTTCAAATTCTATCATTACCATTAATATTAGGTATGGGTTGTATAATGTGTGGGAATCATGAGTTGCAAGAGGTAAAAAGGAGATCACGAGCCTTTGTATCATGCTATTGTTGCACCTGGGAAGTCAATCACTGCCATTATCAATTGTATTTGCACTTCCAACAAATGGTGTGAGGGTTAAAGAGTATAGACACTTTACTAGTGATATCAGAAATTGTCCAAGGGAATTGTGTAAAGCTTGTTGGGTATTTATCTTTGCTATTTTGATCATTAATGTGTAATGTCAGACCATTCCTAGACATAAAAGGTTCATTCCATGATGTTTTTAATGTGTTTGGGTGAAGCCCATTGTGTTTGAAGTTGATGTTTACAGTCCATTTTCAAGTTCAAAAGTTGGGAGTACATTTGTTGTGATTTTTGAGTGAATGACTTGTTGATTGGAGTTTCCAATGTGTTATTATCTTCTTCCAATCTTGTTCGATGAAGTTTTGAGCATATGTGATGAGATATTTATGCCCATATTCATATTTGGTATGTTGAGCATGTGTTAGTGATCATTCTGGGTTGTTTCTCTTCTTGTTCAAGTCGTAACAATGTGCTTTCAAACCATTGCCAAACCTACAATCAACTTTCTAAACATCCATTTAAGTTCAATTTAGGGACATTACAAAGGTAGTGCTCAAATTCTTATAGTGCTCAGCTTGAAGAGAATATTCATATAAAAAGATTAATTTCAAGTCAAAAAGGTAGAGTTTTAGTGTTGAGATAATTCTCAATGAGTTGGTGCTCACACTAGAATTGGCATTTCAATTGTTCGAAGTTGGTGCTTTGAATGAATTGGTCCTCACGCTAGATTTGGCGTTTTAGTTGTTCAAATTTGGTGCTTCGAATGAGTTGGTGCTCACTTTTGTAATTTGGACATTGCAGTCTCCTAAGTTGGTGCCCTTTTGAAGATATTGAAAGCAATAGTTTTTCCTTGGGTTTTTACCCAAAAGGGTTTTCCACATGATAATGGTGTTCTTGTTGTTGAATGTTTGAGTCTTCTATTTTGATTGTTGGTTAAAGTTAAGTTTTAAAATACCGGTTCACCCCCCATCCATGTTTCCTTATCCATCCTTTTTATGATTGAGACTCCTTGAATCCATCCCAACAACCAACCCATGTAGAGATTGGGTGGAAAGCTACAATAGGAGGCCCAATCCATCCCAACAACCAACCCATGCAGAGAATAGGGAGAAAGCTACAATATGAGGCTCGTAGATTCCCCTTTCTAAGCCCAAGGGCGCACACTCACCCCCTTCACCCCAAGTAGCAAAGGTGGGAAAGCTACAATAGGTGGCCCAATCCATCCCAACAACCAACCCATGTAGAGATTGTGGGGAAAGCTACAATAGGAGGCCTGTAATTCCCCTTTATAAGCCCCAAGGGCGCACACTCACCGACTTTGCCCCAAGTGGCAAACACATGGGTAACCAACATGGAGTGACATACTTCGAAAGAATTCTAGTATCTACTCGCCCTAGTGGTATTGAACCCCTCCTCCCCATGGTTGCTTATTGGGAATGAGCAAACTAATGACTAATAGGAATCTAGTTTGACCAACAATTATGTCAGTAAACATATCCAAATTCATAAGAGATTATACATTAATAAACATATCATCATTCATAATAATCATCATAGTGCTTACTACAATAGTTGATAAAATATAAGACTACTATATTTTAAGATGCAAATATATTATCAAATGTTGACTTCCGCCCTTGTCTAATGAGTGTGAAGATAACTATATTTAATCTACTCCAATTGCCTTTCTATTCAACCTATTTTTCATATTCATAAGATATTCCTTTAAGAAAAGGATGTTGTTACTAATAGTATAAATAGTATATATAGAGTTATACTATAGTAATATATATATATATTGAATTTATTGTTAATATATTTATTTTTATATTAGTTATATATACACATAACTTTTTAATATTTAATATTTATAGAATTATACTATAATAATTACAATTATAATAATATTAAAAAGTTAATATTTATATGTATATTTTTAGTATTGATGTTATTTATTTATTTGCATTTCAATATTTGGGTTTTATAATATTTTAGTGTTGCAATTTCAAAGGAAAGACATGAGAGTTGTTATGAAGAAATATGAGTAAGGTTCTTTGAACATGTAGTTGTCAATGGAAGAGGAAAAATGAGGAATTTCAGTAGCATGATCACCATTGTAAACTATGTATGTTTCGTGCCATAGTCTAAATAAGTAGAATTTTAGATAAATCAAATGCTAGAGCAAGTTCATACATATAATGCAAAAAATCAATTTGATTGTTATAGCAACATATTTTAGATAAATTGAATGCTAAAGCAAGTTCACACATGTAATGTATCTAAACCACTCTCTCCAAGGACTAGATCCCTAAACCCTATCATGACTGCCCCCTCTGAGAGATTGTTCCCCGACTGATATCATGACTACACCCTCCACTATCATCTGATATCATGACTGCCCCCCTCACTATCATCTGAACCGCTCTCTCCAAGGACCAAATACCTAAACCCTAAATTTTTTCAAATCTTTTGGTTTTAGCAACAACTCGACACAATCAGAGGCCTTAGATCTCTCTAGTGCATATGCGGCCACAAACAATCCTTCTCCAACCATCTTCACCCCTACATTTCCACTTCCTTAACTAGATCCTCACAAGACAAATTGATTTGCAATTATAATATTCAATTCTTATAATTATTTGATATTTACAAAGAAAATGTTTTAAGCAATACCTCAAACTTTTCCGCTTCTTTTGAAATCTTATCTATAATGTCAAAAGCAAGTCGAAATCAAATGAAAAGGAGGTAGACGCGTCTTCTGCTAGAGCCTACAATAATGAGCACACCTTGATCCTCTCTAGCAGATAATCAATGAAGGTGATGAGTTGATCGAATTGATCAATTGGATTGTATGATTTACATTCATGGATTTGATGAAAGGAGGGTTTGTCATGAGAAGGGCTCCTCACATTTGGCTGAGAAGTCCATTTCTTACAATCAAATTCATAAACATTGAATGGAGGTGGCAGATACCTAATATAAATGGAGAAGTGCAATGAGAGAGGAAATGTGCCTATTTAAAGCCAATTTTCTTCATATGAAATGAAAACGTTTCTCAAGTTATGGTTCCATGGGCCAAGGCTTACTAAAATTTCCAAAATTTAATAGCTTTTTCTTAAGCTAGAGGTTTTATGGGTTTTTATTAAAAGTAAATATAATGGAAAATATATCTCTTCAAACTAAAAGGTGCTCAATGACTTTTCTCAACAAGCTTCAAGCTTCAAATTAATTATGTCTATTCAAAAAATATTAGTGTGGTTGTAATTTTTTATTGTTTCATTATTCATTTTATTTATATAAATAGAAGTTTAAAAAAATTCATTCAAATTTGAGATATTATTTTTTATTACAATTATTTATAAATATTAAATAGTTTAATGGTCAAAAGTTAGTCTAATAATTATTTATAATTTTGAGCATGGAAAAAATATAAAATTGATATTATTAGTTTTATTATTCAATGCTTTTTTTATTTTAATTTTGACCCAAAAAAGAATTATCAATACCTACCTTTAGCTAGATATTCTTGCATCCAGCCATACCAGCCATATGGATTCGATAGTAAGTGCATTGAAAATTGTAATATTCTTAAATTTAAGAATGGCAATGTAAACTTTGTACGAATTTTTTTTTATAAATTATTTTGATGTGTTTTGCAATTTGTTCTAATTTTATACAATACTTAGGTTTTATTTCAAAAATCAAAAATCTTATTTTTTATTGTAATATTCAAGTTCCACTGAAAATATTAGGAATAAAACTAGGGTTTGTGATAAAAGTATTTGGAGACATTTCAAACAATGTGCTAATGAAAGAACACTAATGTTTACCCATAATGCTAACATATATTCAATAATGCTAATATCAATCTAAAGGATATGCCTAAAGACTATGTTACCGGGTTCTTCATTTTTGCTCGGTGTGCATGCTCCTAGAGCATTTGGGCAGGGGTCCTTGTTGGGTGCTAGCCCCAGGTTCTTTGTGGGTCCTTCTTGGACGCTCCCAAGGATCTACCAAGCAAAAAATGTTAATTTGAATCATCCTTTTTTGTTGCAATAGTTTGTGCTCTATTTTAGCTTGGGTTTCAAATTAATTTCAAAGGTATGATTTCATTATTAGCTTCTTAAATGTTACTTGTCAATTTAGTGGATTTATAAAATATTTATTTCAATATAAACATTAACATTAATCCAATATCGTTATAACTAGATGGTTAATCATCAAATCCCTATTATCATTGTAAGTTTGTAACTGTAATGATCTTCACTTGAATCATGACTTTAGACATATATGATATATGACATAATATTGAAATTTGAACTATCAATTGGCATTTATCTTTATCACTACCATTGATCAATGATTCAATGATGAATTGATGACTGCTGATTGATGAAGTATACTATATCATACTATCAAATGTATTTACAATTTTATATATTTTTAATTTTTTGCATGTGTATATATAGCTGTACCCAAACGTACCATATTTTAGGAAAAAAATTATCATATCGATGTACCCGTATCACGTACCTGTGCTTGATCCCATACCAGAACCGGCAACTTAGCCTAGATGATTTTGAAACTCTATCTCCTTAATTTTTGATTAAAAGCAAAGACCAACATCTACTTTCAGTAAATTGCACACATACAAAAAGCACTTCGAATCAAGAAAGGGCTTAAGGTTGTATTGAGTCATAGTAGGTTTTCATTACAATAAAAAAAGCGAGAAGAATTTGAGGCAACGCAGATTAACGTTCAAATTCTAGAGCTACCTTCAACAATGGAAGAAGAGAAGAAAATAGGATACAAATGCATCCCCGAAGGTTGGTAAGTTAAAGTTGGTTGCTAAGAAG
The DNA here is from genome assembly GCA_007258455.2 of Sequoia sempervirens. Classification (NCBI taxonomy): domain Eukaryota; kingdom Viridiplantae; phylum Streptophyta; class Pinopsida; order Cupressales; family Cupressaceae; genus Sequoia; species Sequoia sempervirens. Next base: position 106,095 of record VDFB02028753.1, read on the forward strand.
AGCGTTGGTGTATTTTCTATGATTGAGCCTAGAAGGAAACTGTTGATTATATTCCCTAGTTTTATGTTTCCTACTACAACTCCTTCCAAATCCCATTCTCCATTGCCTATTATAACAAGAGTTGCATTGCAGTGAAGTTCCTGCCAAGTGCTAGTAGGAAACTTTTAAGACATTGGAAATTGTTAAGAAAACTAAACATATGATCATGATCTTTGTTCATAGAAGAGCAACAAGACTATAAGTAATTAGATCCTGGTTAATACTGAGTTTAATGACTGTAATTTTCATGTTATGTGCCATGATTTTCACGGTGATATGTTCATACCATTACCCTACTGAATGTAAGCGTATGACAAAAATACCAAGCTTTTATATGCATTAGTTATAATAACAACCAAGTGGAAGTCTGGATTTACCAAGCATTCACTAGCAAGGACATTTAGGCCTGAAAAAGGTGGAGGCCGCCAAATGGGTAAATGCCTCAGTTAATGAATTTATAACCCTACCAAAATAGGATTGAATGGAACATAAACCTTAAAAGGGGTCAAATTTTATCTTTCACTTAGACTTAATGCTAGTTGTAAAGAGATAAAGAAACTAACATCATTATATTGTTCCCATGAATTGATACATTAACAATGGCTCAGCGTAACAAGACAAAAAAATATAGAACCTTCATTGTCAATATTTTATACAAACAAATAACTACTTGGCTAGTTTTGCTAATGCAAAAATTTACAAACAACTAGCAGATATGTTTCATGAAATGCTTGCAAGTGGGTGTTAGGTGAGGGTGGAGATATTTAATATAAAAGATAAAAGTTTATAGTAGTATGTTTTTTCCAGTGTTCCACGGGGATGTGTCCCCCTCGGAAAACCACGCGCACCCGAGACGGGGAGACCCCTGGGAAACGTCTCTTCGCCGTCCCCAAGTACCCCCGTCATCCCACCGCCATCTCCTCCTGAAGGGAGACGTTTCCCTGTAGTTTCTGGTAGGGAGACGCCATGGAAACGCCATGGAAACTCAGAAACGTCTCTTCAAAAAATGAATTTATTGTGTTAAAAAATTTAAAAAGTAAAACACATAGTTTATATTTTATAACCTAAGTTTTATACTTTTATTTGATGAATTTTTTTGTTGAGTCTTCATCGTGCGACTGAGCTTGGAGATTTGTGTTTGGAGTTTGGAGGTCAAATTTTACAGTGGCAAGGTTTTTCGACTGGTGCATTCAACTTCGGAGTTGAGGTATTTCATTTTTCTAAGTTTTATTTTGCTGGTTTTTTCTCCACCCTTCGTTTTGGCTCGCGACTTCGTGTATGCAAAATGTGGAAGCATTGCAATAGGGCCGCGCGGTTTTTGTGAGGCATCACATAGATGTCCGCTCATGGAATGCAATGGTCACAGGGTTTGCAGAAGCCACGCACGGCTTCTGCAAACCCCACAACCATTGCATTCCATGAGCGGACATCTCTATGGTGCCTCCAGTCAAAAACGACGCCAGTGCTTCCACATTGTGCCCAGCACTGCATTGCCAATGCTTCCACATTTTGCATACACAGGAAAATTGAATAAAATAAAATTATTATTATCAATTTTAATTTTTAAATGGAATGCAATGATTGTAGGATATGCAGTTGTTGTTGCATTGCAACAGCAATTGCATATCCTGCAATCATTGCATTCCATTTGAATTGAGATGAAATCTCTTTGAGCCTTGAAGTTGAGGCACACTGTCAAAAAGTTCACATGTCTCGTCTATGCTTCCACATTTTGGCATTTTGCATACATTTCTACAGGGCAGTTGTAACTACAACATCTGACAAAATTCCTCTCTAGTCTATACTCAAATACTATCATACTGTCAAAAAGTTCACAACTTCACACTCACAAGCATTGCATATCCTAAAGGCTGAAAGTTTCTAAAGCCTCTTTAGCAAATCCATTTTGTGCATATCCTCCAATCATTGCATTCCATTAGATGACATCTCTTTGAGGCACACTGTCAATTTAAAATTTAAAAGTTAAAAACTTAAAAGTTAAAACTTTGAAATGGAAAGATCATATTGTTTTTTTATTTTCATGATTTCATCTTTTGCAATAAATTATAGAGGTCTGATTTTGTTTTTAAATCTTTTTTGCAGCCTCATTTGACATTATCATAATGAGTTCAATCAATAGAAGTGGCGATGAGGTTGAGGGTGAGGAGGTTGAAGCAGAAATTGGAAGTGGAAGTGGAAGTGAAAATGAATCTGATGATTCAGATTTTCAAATAGAACCAGACGAGGGTGAACATGACTCAAATACTCAGACTCAAGCTGATGCAGGTTCTATTGAGAGTAGAAAAGTCAAAGATAAATGCCCTTCAAGAATCCTCCAAAGATATGCCAAGGGCCCCTTTGATCCAAAATCACCATTAAAACAATTTGCAACTAAGATGCCGAAACAGCCTGGGTCACGTGGGGGCACTAGAAAGTGGGTGTGCCACCTTTGTCATCTTGACTGGTTTGGGAGCATTACTAGAACTAATGCTCACTTTCTTCTTATTCGAGGCAAAGGTGTAGATGTTTGTAAGAAGGTGGAAAACAATGTAAAGTATAAAGCTGAAATTTTAAAATTATGGGGTTCGAATGAGGAAGCAACACCTATGGCAGCTACATTGGCACATAGGAGTAAGGCTGATCAGATTGCAGCAGTTTCTACTTCTACTTTGCAGAGTCAAAGGCCACCAAATCCATTCAGTTCATGTGTAGGAGAGCCTAAGGGGAAACGTAAAGTGGCATCTTCAAGTTCACAACCATTGGCAGATTTATTCAATGCACAAGCAAAGGATGAGGCAGATGATGCTATTGGCAAATTCTTCTTTGCCAATGGCATTCCATTCCATGTGGCTCGCTCTCCTTATTACAAGGAAGCTATGCCAAAGGTAATAAGGGCGGGACCATCATATGTGCCACCAGGGGAAACTAAATTGAGGACAACAATCTTGGATCAAAACTATTCCAAGATTAATATTTTGATGGAGAAGATGAAGAGAACCCAGGTCTCAAGTGGATGTAGCATAGTCATGGATGGGTGGTCGGACATTAGGCATCGTCTACTCGTCAACATCATGGTCACATCTACAGCGGGCCCTTATTTCCTTAGGGCTATTAATTGTTCAGGGCATAGCAAGGATGCTCATTATCAATTCCAAATTCTCAAGGATTCCATAGAGGAGGTTGGGCCACAGAATGTGGTGCAGGTAGTGATAGATGCAACCCATGTGTGTAGAGCTGCAGGGAAGTTGGTTGAGGCAACCTATAGACACATTTGGTGGACTCCTTGCTGTGTGCATGCTATGAATAATGCCCTTAAGGACATGGGTAAAATCAGCTGGATCAAATCAATTGAGTGATGCTAGAGATGTGCAGATGTTTATTTGCAACCACCATACTTCACATGCACTTTTCAAAACCTTCTCCAAGAAGGAATTCCTAAAACCTATAGAGACTCGGTATGCATCATACTTTATTCTCTTGGAGAGGATGCTTGAGTTGCAAGAGCCATTGCAAGTAATGGTAATGACAGCAGAGTGGAACCGATGGCCTGAGTCGAAGACACAGCAGGGGTTGAGGGTTAAGGAGGTGGTGAAGAATGATGTCTTTTGGGCTGATGCCACATATATTGTCTCCATCATTGATCCAGTCTTCAAGGTTATTAGATTTGGGGACTCTAATGCACCTTCCCTTGGAGAGGTATACGAGTGCATTGATTCCATGCTTGATCAAATGAAGGCTAAAGTGCGAGAGAAGGACCCCACAATGCAATTCTACACCGAGCACATTTATCCAATCATTCAGCATAGATGGGAGAAGCTCAACACTCCCTTACACATGGCTGCCTATGCATTGAACCCGAAGTGGTATGTGCCACGTCCCGACAGAATAACACCTATAGAGGATGCTGAGGTGAAGGAAGGGTTCATGAAGGCCATTGACAGAATGTATGATCCTATAGAGGCCAGCTTGCTTCGTACCAAGTGGACAAAATTTGCCACTCTTTGGGGATATTCAAAGGCAGCCAAGGTAGATTTGGAGACTATGTCAAAGGAGGACCCCAAGTTGTGGTGGACTATGCATGGGCCTAGATCTTTGATTACTACTCTAGCCATTTGTTTGTTGTCCCAGGTTTCTAGTTCTTATGCTACTAAGAGGAACTGGTCCACTTATAGCTTCATCCACTCTGTTAAGAGGAACGGGCTTACTTCTAGGACGACAGAGAAGCTTGTGGTTGTACATAGTGCCTTACGTCTAGTTGACCGCAACACAACTACATACAAGGAGAGTCCAGCAGCCACATGGGATGTAGAGCCAGAAGAGCCATCACAGATAGATGATGATCCTATAGAGACAGGGTTGGTTGGTATTGGTTTAGATGTGCTTCAGCATGTGGAGTCTAGTAGTTCTAGTGATGAGGAGATTGGCATGGAGCTTTGAGATGATTAGATCATTAACGGCATCAGGCCATTAGCCTAGAGCCATTTACTATTAGTATTTACTATTTTCAATATTTTGTTACTTATACTCTATTTTTGAAGTTTGAAGTTTGAACATTGATAATACAGTGATACTTGATTGTAATTATCAAATTATGATTCATGAATCATGATTATGAAACTCAAATTATGAAACATATAGTTCTTGTTGCATTTTCCAATGTCAATGAAATATTGAAATGATATATTATTGCAATGTGTTATTGTGTTTAGACTTTAGACAATTAAATTATTAATCTTTTAAGTTTTAATTTTCAAGTACTATATGTATTTTAGGGCCACCCCCAGCCGTCGTCCCCCCGCCATCCCCCTCACGTCCCCCAATTTAGGCCCCCCATCTCCCATCCCGGAAACATGTCCCCCGCCGTCCCCCCGTCCCCGTCCCCAAAACTCCGTGGAACATTGGTTTTTTTCCCACTAAATCCATCCCTATAATCACCCTTCTAAAATTGTTACATAATATGCCAATTGTGTTGCTTAAAATAATAATTCTTTAAAAATGGCAAAATCTGGTATTCTGTAATCACCCACGTTAATTGACAATAACTCTTTAAAAATGGCAAATTCCAGTAGTCTGTAATCACCCACGTTAATTGTCATTCATACTCATAAAAGAAGAAAAACTATGTCAACAACAATCATCTAACTGAAAAAATATAAATGATCTATTTTCAACACATTTTTGAATAAACACATAAATTTGTATTTTATTACTTTGTTGCAGTTGTGTACAAACATACCCGATCTGAAAGTAATGGGTGATCTTTCAAAACAGGGCAAATAGATTCAAACAAACAAATATATTTTTTCTTAAAATGGTATTAACTTACACTGCAATGTAATCTAACGTTTCCCCATATCATTCATAAGAATTATTCTCTAAGAAAGTAAGTATTGGAAGGAGGCCCCTTTGTTATATATACTCAGACTTGAAAACAATGTAATTACAGAGAATATTCCTATCGATGGGAATAGACCTTCAAATCTGCATGGAGTCAATCACTAATTATCAATGGATAGAGATTGAGAGCCAAACAAAATTAAGTTTGAGCAATTTGGGAATGTCATACATTGGCTCTCTCAAATCCATTTCTGCCCAAATGATAATCTTGAATTGTTTGCATTATCTCTTGTTTGGGGTTCATGACAAAGGGTCCATACTCTCTTAGAAAACTTTTTAACCCCCATAGATATGAGCAGGAGTTCTAGATTGTCTAAATCATCAACTAGTCTCAAACCCTCCTAGAAGCCACCACCACATCTAGTTCCACCTTAAGTGTATTTTATAGTGAAAACACATCTACACAGCCATACTCAACCCCTGTAGTATGATAAAGGGAAATTTCTAGTGAGTGAAAGAATCGTTGTAACCACACTCGAAGTGCCTTTTCAATTACACGACACCGGACTGAGCCCTTAACAAGAAACCTAACCAAATCAGATACTTCCCCTCATTATCATTTTAAATAACATATGTACATGGTCTAGCTTTTATTTAGCTAGAGATGGATTCCCCCCAAGGAAAAAAAATAGAAAAAAGAGTTCAGTAAGTTAGAAAGGTAGTTACTACAATTATGCCTTACTACTAGATAAATTTAAAAATGCTTAAGTGACAGTTCTTAATAATTTTGCACAGACAGACAACTCTAGCCCTTAGTGCCATGGAATCTTTAAAAGGAAATGAAAGTGAAAACAAATTTGTGTGTAACTGTAGTAATTATCATGTTCCCATGTTCGCCAAGGTATTTCTTATGTTACTTTACATTTAAACGTTCCTTTTAAATTAATACTTTATGCAGGAATTAAATTAAAACAGAGTTGCAGACAAAATCCACTTGGGTGATGATAATGGGAATTTTCTATTTACCGATTCTTAGAAAATTAATACAGTGTAAGAGAGTTTGCATTTAAATAGCCCATTTAAATTAATATTGTCCACATAACATTGAAGTTAGGAAGTTCTTAAAAAATGAATACAAAGTTATAGATAAAAACAGAGCTGGGTAATGATATAATGGGAATCGACTTTAAGCAGTTCTTAAAAAATTAAGAGACAGTTACAAAGAACACACACCTGGGTAATGATAATGGGTCCTCCTTGGGAAGCAAAAAGACTTTCTGCTTTCATCATGCTTACGATCATTGTTGTGAATCTCTCCATCTCTCTCTGCACTCACCAATACAATAGCAATTCATGCATCAGAAAACAAGCTATTTGAAATTCTCATAAATTGAAGGGCCTCTATAAAAGAGGAAAAAAGGCAGTTGTACCTTGAATGGCTCATTATCTGTTCTAAAAATTGTGTCTGGTATATCATGAAGCCAGTTGGGAAATCCCCTATAAACACAGGCAACATGCACCATTCGAGAAACAAACATTCAATGTGGTAGTAAAACATAAGCAAAATGTACTATAAAAGAAACATATATTCAATGTGGTAGTAAAGTATCTATATTATTATACATTGAGAATGTGAGGCATACCCATAAACTGTAACAGAGGGAAAGAGGCAACTATACCTTGAATGGCTCATTATTTGTTTTGAACATTGGCTGGTATATCATGAAGCCAGTAGGTAGATCCCCTGCAAACACGTGTCTCATACTATGAATCAAATATGATTTTTCCGTACTTGTTGTTCCTTGTATTATCAAATGTAATGGTTGGTTCAAGGAAGTGTTGTTAGTGTAAAAAAAAAAAAGTTGCAATATTTTATTTATATAAAACAACATTTGCAACTATAATTATTTGTTGTTACGAGAGGTCAAAATGCAATTGTATTCTCTAATGTAATCTACATAGTTTTGAAATACAAGTTATTATGCATTGTTTAAGTAATTTTGAAATGTCATTTATATGTATGTAGTAGTACCTTAGCCGCAATACTCATCAACAATCATCTCTCAGAGGAAAGTGCAAAAGACTGCCACCTTTTCACAAGTTGCATGGAACTCATGTAAGGTGGTTTTCATCGTCAAAACTTTAGAATATTGCGCATTATGTACCACCGAGCATGTTGTCTTTGCTTCTTGTAGTAAATCAGCACAACTAACTGAGATAGTATTTGCAAAATACCTAATGCCATTATTAGGAGATCCATTCCAATTTATTGATGGGCATGAGTCAACTAGTAGAACGGGGGGACTATTGCTACATCGGTAGGTTGGTGAGAATTTGCTATTCTTGTTTGGAGAAATTTCAAATAAAATAACTTATATAGTAAGTTTTTAATTTTTTATAAACTAGATATAAGTATCTTTTTGTGGAAATTTAATTTGTTAAAATTTAACATAGATATACATCTCAAGTAAATTATTTTTATGTTTACAAAATTATCAATATAAATGGGTATCCTCACATGTACAAGGAACTGAAAAAAAAATTAAATTAATATTTGCATAAAAATGTAAATACTATCAATATTTGAAAAGGCATAATCAATGTGCACAATTAAAAACAAATAAAATTAAGTAAATGAAGGTTCAATATGTCTTGGACGTGCACCTGGCAGTAGAAATCTTGAATGTAAGAAAATAAAAGTGACGGCTGCTTCCAGCATGCTAATTTTAGAGATCTGAAATTTATTCGCCAGTTTTTGAATTTGAAAGCATTAAAATGTAACTAACAAGTAGGAGTGGGAATCACTGTATTGGCAGGGTAGCGGAGCAATTATTTTTGCTATATTAAACCATTAGCCGATGTTTTAGTCTTTGACATATGCTCTCCGCAATACCCAGGCATCGAAGCAGCCAAACATGACGGTGTAGCCGGAGTTGCAGAGGAAAAACAGTTGAATTAGAACTTTAGATCCCGCAGTTGTAATGTGAGTGATTTCATAGCACTAGGTTTTGACAGTGCATTTGAGGTACTTTGTAAAGCTTCATAAAATTGCTTAACAATATTTCCTTCCAACGATGCAAGAGCAGCAGGATGACATTTGTTTGGTGGCGTGGGTATCATAGTGGTCGATCCCATTGCAAAGGATGTTGTATTTCAATTTGTAATAGCTTGAGCAGATGCAGGACTAGAGGAAGGGCAAAGCCTTATGGCATACTTGCTCTCAGACAAGTAGGTAATTCACAATTCATTCTGTCTTTGTTCCCCTTGTTTTTAATGACAAATACCTTTGATGAGCTGAGCTGGGCTTAACGCTTAGGTGGCGTTGGTGTGCCCGCTTAGCCTATTCTGTTCCCCTGCCCATTTCTATTCCAGTAAACACTCAAAACTCAAACACTGCTCCTGTGCAGCTGCAGCTGCAGAAGTTTGATGATTCAGCTCATTATCTATGTAGGTCCTTCTTGGGCACTCCCAGAGCACTCTCAGGGCACTCCCAAAGTGCTGCCAAAAGAAAATGTTAATTTAAATCATCCTTTTTTGTTGCAGTAGTTGGTGATCTGTTTTAGATTGGGTTTCAAATTAATTTCAAAGGTATTATTTCATTATCAGCTTCTTAAATGTAGCTTCTTAAATGTTGCTTGTCAATTTAGTGGATTTATAAAATATTTATTTCAATATAAACATCAACATTAATCCAATATTCTAATAATTAGATGGTTTATCATCAGATCACTATTATCATTGTAAGTTTGTAATTGTAATGATCTGCATTTGAATCATGACTTTAGACATATATAATATATGACATAATATTGAAATTTGAACTATCAATTGGCATTTATCTTTAATGATGAATTGATGACTGATGATTGATGAAGTATACTATATCATACTATCAAATGTATTTACAATTTTGTATATTTTAAATTTTTTGCACTATATATATATATATAGCAGTACCCAAACATACCATATTTTAAGAAAAAAAAAATTATATCCTGTACCTGTGCCCGGTCCCGTACCAGAACCGGCAACCTAGCCTAAAGACCTTCCACATGATGAATGTGAAACTCTATCTCCTTAATTTGTGACTAAAAACAACGATCAGCAACCTCTACTTTCAGTAAATTGCACACATACAAAAAGCACTTTGAATCAAGAAAGGGCTTAAGATTGTATCGAGTCATAGTAGGTTTTCATTACAATTAAAAAAGCGAGAAGAATTTGAGGCAACGCAGATTAAACCTCCAACAATAGAAGAAGAGAAGACGAGAGGATACAAATGCATCCCCGAAGGTTGGTAAGTTAAAAGTTGGTTGCTAAGAAGAGCGTTGGTATTTTTTCTATGATTAAGCCTAGAAGGAAACTCTTGATTATATTCCCTGATCCTATGTTTCCTACTACAACTCCTTCCAAATCCCCTTCTCCATTGCCTATTATAACAAGAGCTGCAGTGCAGCGTAGTTCCTGCAAAGTGTTCGCAGGAAACTTTGAAGAAATTGGAAATTGTTAAGAAAACTAAACATATGATCATGATCTCTGTTCATAGAAGAGCAGCACGACTATAGGTAATTAGATCCTGGTTAATACTGAGTTTAATGACTGTAATTTTCATGTTATGTGCCATGATTTTCACGGTGGTATGTTCATACCATTAGCCTACTAAATGTAAGCGTATGACAAACATACCAAGCTTTTCTGTGGACAGTTAAGAAAACAACCAAGTGGAAGTCTGGATTTACCAAGCATCCCTCGATGGCAAGGACATTTAGGCCTGAAAAAAAGTGAGAGGCCACCAAATGGATAAATGCCTCGGTTAATGAATTTATAACCCTACCAAAATAGGATTGAATGGAACATAAACCTTTAAAGGGGTCAAATTTTTTCTTTCAATCACACCTAGCGCTAGTTGTAAAGAGATAAAGAAACTAACGTCATTATACTGTTCCCATGAATTGATACATTAACAATAGCTCAACGTAACAAGACAAAAAAATATAGAACCTTGATCGTCAATATTTTATACAAACAAATAACTACTTGGATAGTTTTGCTAATGCAAAAATTTGCAAACAACTAGCAAATATGTTTCATGAAATGCTTGCAAGTGGGTGGTAGGTGAGGGTGGGGATATTAAATATAAAAGATAAAAGTTTTTAGTAGTATGTTTTTTCCCACTAAATCTGTCCCTACAATCACACTTTTAAAACTTGTTACATAATATGCCAATTGTGTTGCCAAAAATAATAATTATTTAAAAATGGCAAAATCTGGTAGTCTGTAATCACCCACCTTAATTGTCATTCATACCCATAAAAGAAGAAAAACTATATCAACAACAATCATCTAATTGAAAAAATATAAATGATCTATTTTCAACACATTTTTGAATAAACACAGAAATTTGTATTTTATTACTTAGTTATAGTTGTGTACAAACATACCCGATCTGAAAGAAATGGGTGATCTTTCAAAACAGGGAAACAAATATAATTTCTTAAAATGGTATTAACTTACACTGCAATGTAATCTAACGTTTCCCCACAGCATTCAAAAGATTAAGAATTATTCTTTAAGAAAGTGAGTATTGGAAGGAGGCCCCAATGTTGTATATACTCAGGCTTGAAAACAATGTAATTACAGAGAATATTCCCATCGTTGGGAATAGACCTTCAAATCTGCATGGAGTCAATTACTAATTGTCAATGGATAGAGATTGAGAGCCAAACAAAATTAAGTTTGAGCAATCTGGGAATGCCATACATTGGCTCTCTCAAATCCATTTCTGCCCAAATGATAATCTTGAATTGTTTGCATTATCTCTTGTTTGGGGTTCATGAGAAAGGGTCCATATTCCCTTAGAAAACTTTTTAACCCCCACAGATCTGAGCAGGAGTTCTAGATTGTCTAAATCATCAATTAGTCTCAAATCCTCCTAGAAGCCACCGCCACATCTAGTTCCACCTTAAGTGTATTTTACAGTGAAAACACATCTACACAGCCATACTCAACCCCTGTAGTATGATAAAGGGAAATTTCTAGTGAGTGAAAGAATCGTTGTAACCACAATAAAAGTGCCTTTTCCATTACACGACACCAGACTAAGCCCTCAAGAAGAAACCTAACCAAATCAAATACTTTCCCTCATTATCATTTTAAATAACATATGTACATAGTCTAGCTTTTATTTAGCTAGAGATGGATTGCCCCCAAGAAAAGAAAACAGAAAAAAGAGTTCAGTAAGTTAGGAAGGTAGTTACTGCGATTATGACTTACTGCTAGATAAATTTAAAAATGCTTAAGTGACAGTTCTTAATAATTCTGCACAGACAGACAACTCTAGCCCTTAGTGCCATGGAATCTTTAAAAGGAAATGAAAGTGAAAACAAATTTGTGGGTGACAACTGTAGTAATTATCATGTTCCCATGTTTGCCAAGGTATTTCTTATGTTACTTTGCATTTAAACGGTCCTTTTAAATTAATACTTTTCGCAGGACTTAAATTAAAACAGAGTTGCAGACAAAATCCACTTGGGTGATGATAATGGGAATTTTCTATTTACCGATTCTTAGAAAATTAATACAGTGTA
>VDFB02028753.1:118157-151248 GCA_007258455.2 Sequoia sempervirens
TAGGTTTCTCAAACTAGCAATTGAATTTTCTTGTTTAAATTTGAGAATATGATAATTTGAATGATGAATTGTGGTAGTTTTTTAATTTTTCTTGCAATTCACTTTGAATCATTGATACAACATGGTTTTTAAAAATAGATTATTTCATTAAGTCATCGAAAGATAAGTTTTTTCTCTCATTTAATGGTAAACCAACTACCATTTAATGATAAAAGCCTCCAAAATATCAGGTGAAAGCCTCCAAAATCTCACCTATCACATAAAATCCAGTTGGATGGAAACATTTTATTTCCATTTGCAATGTTTTTGTCAATTTGATGACAACTTTCTTGGGTGCTAGCAAGAAGTTGAGTCCACTTTTTGGCCAAAAAGTGGAGTGATTTTCTTGATTTTCAGAATTTGACACATTTGACCTTAAAATTTGAAGCACTTAAAGATGGAATCTTCAAAAAAGTCACTAATCCTAAAATGTATTACTCAGAGTCTAGTTTCCAAATATGTAATTTATTTCAATACCCAGATGGTACAAATTGAGTTTCAATGGGCATTTCTAAAAACCAGTTTAAAAGTCACTTATTTTTTACCATACCATGCATGTGTATGACATTCATATTTTGACCTAAATTATCATATTTTTCTAAATCCTTTTGTGAAAATATTTGTGACTTACTAAAGCTTGTTCTCGATATTTTTTTGTAATTTTTTATTGAATTTTTTTTAGTTAATTTTTTATTAGGCATATTTGTTGTTTTGAAAAATCATCGTGTACGACACGCATAAGATGACCTAAACTTATCATTTTTTATTTTTTTTAAATTGAAAAGAATTTTCTAAAGTTTGTTCTCATGCAATCCATTCGTTAAAATGTTATGTTGATAAAAAATTATTAAAATAGTGAAAAACCCTAATATTTAAAGTTTATGGACCAATTTTATCAAAAATTAATTGAAAAATAGAAAATATAATCCAATTGTAAAAAAAATTACATATTTGGAATCTGCATTGTCTCATTTAAAATGGATTTTAATTTCGTGAAAAAAAATTGCAAAAAAAGTCATCAGCCATATGTCCAAACTCAGTATTTTTCTCTGACATTGTTAGGACCTTCAACTTGCAAGTCAAACTAGGTTGAAGGCCTAGGTTTAGATTCCCAATGCTTTTCCCAAACCAAAATACAAAGCAGAAACCTGACCACAAATAAAATCCAATTTCAAATCTTTGGAAACAAGATCCCATTTCATAATTTATTTATTTTTATGGTTCTACAATATGGGATCCCATTTTCAACATTGTCAAAAACAGAAAATTTGCATTTGTGGAAATTTTAAAAACGGGATCCCATTCCAAAAATGAAAATTTTAAGAAACGGGATCTCGTTTTTAATTTAGGCTAGGGATCTCGTTTCTTAAAAAGCGGGATCCCATTTTTGCAATGTTGATTTCATTTTTTTTGCTAAGGAAAAAATTCCACATTTCATGCACTCAAACTTCTTGCACTTACCCTCTTTTTCATTTGGATTGCTTTATGTTTTAAATTGGTATGCATTATTTAAAATCAGATAATACTTAATTTCTTTAAGGAAAAAATCTAGATTTATATAAAAGTACATATTTCATTCCATTATTTAGCACTTATTATTAATTGTTTAATCTAGCCACATACAACTATAATTTTTAACACATGGCATCCATACACACCATACACAAATTCCTACTTTCTAACATATTAACATACATATAGTTTTCTATTGGCTTATCCTTGAACCTCCTTTAGGTGCAAGTGCTAGTTTACTTAATGGATGAAAAAGATATGTAAGCTTTATTTTAAGCAGTAATAATGGGTATATGGGACAAGCCTAGAAGATTCCAGTTGTACAACCTAATTTCATGTTTATGTAGTATTTATGTGATTATAGCAAATAATATATTTTTTTGAATTGTTTTTCTAAATTATTAGAATTGAGAATAAAATTGAGTTAACAAGTGTTATGCATTGGTTAGTATGTATTTTTGTAATATTGTGATAGTAGTATGTTTTGTAATTAAAAAGATTAAGGGAAATGTGATTTTGATTTATGTTGGTGAGGTTCACTAGAGATAATCCACATCTCATTCTAGTAATTTATATAGGGTGGAAGGGAGATAAGAGTGCTTTGTTGAATCTATTTTTTTGTTTAATATTATAACATGGTGTATGTAACTTGATATATTTTTATAATAGTAGTAAAAATAATTTATTGATTTTTAAATTTATAATGTAAATATTTTTGAAATTATAGTTTAGAGTAGATTTAGAAAATTCGTAGAATTTTTCTTTTTAGAAAGAGTTGAATATTGTATGTTTAAAATTATTTAATTTATAAATGATTTATAAAGGTTTAATTATAATTTATAAAATATCCAATTATAATGATAGCAAGAGAGGTGCAACAAAGTGAGTAGATTATAAAAAATTCTTAATATAAAATTGGCATTCATTTATACATTGAATTTAACAAGGTTGTGTTGTTGCAAAGTTCTTGCCAAATGTTGATAGGATGTTTTGTTCTTTGATTTGTAGGAAAATTGACAATAGTGGTGGTTTGATCAAACTAGCAAGATAGCAATTGCTAGTTATATTCTCAAAGTAGTTTTACTTGACAATATAGATAGAAAAATGAATGACTAAGACATAGTTGATTTGAATAGATATTTAGGTGAATTAAAGTAAGCAATTTATTACCGAAGTTATTGTTATGCATTGGCATTAAGAACTATTTCTAGGACATCATTGATGAAGAAAGATATTTAAGTGAACTAAATAAGCAAATTTTCATTAAGTTATTGTTGTGCATTGATAGTGACAATTATTGCATTGGTTGATATGCATAGATAACTTAAGTAAGTTGTATATGTAAAAATAGTCTTGTATAGGTTCCCTTTGTTCTTTATGTCAAAGGGGGAGAGTATTGGAGAGATTTTTAGAGATTTTTGGCATGTTTCCATCAATTCCAAAGGGGGAGTTTGTTGGAAGTTTGAGGAGATTGTCATTGATGATGTTGTTTGGCAACATAAGCATGAATGACTCTTAACGACATGATACATTGTTTTCATTGATGTCAACATTGTTGTGGATCACTTTGGGTAAATCTAATAGGTTTTGGAGGTGTTTAGGAAGTCATTTTGGCAAGTTGATTTGGTCCAAACAATTTAGTTGTGTGAAAATTTGATTGTGTCAAAACTACTAGTTTAGTGTTGCAATGCATCAATTTTTGGGTCCACGCCACTTTGCATAAGAATATTTTTTTCTTTGATTCTAACACTTTATTTTGTGGATGTTAGATGCATCTAATCAAAGATTTCTTCTTGATTGGACATATAGGTTGAGAGATAAGAGTAACAGAGTTCGACTTGGCATACTATAGTCATTCTCTATACAATGTGTTTGTAAGGGAGATTCCACACTTCTCCATGGATGAGTTTTTGGTTTTGTGGTGTTGAAGATAAGTTTCCATCTGCCAATTGAGTGTGAATTCCAGATAGTATCAAGTTTTTAAGTGCACATGTGGATGCACAAATGAATATTTTTGTATTTAGGTCTTATTTGGAGCTAACCTAACACATTTGATGTTGTGCAAAGGATGAATAAGTATTTTCATCTTATGTGGGATCTATTATAGGTCTATGCTGACCTATATTAAGGTATTTTGAGATTTGAATTGTTGCATGTGGTATGGATGATAAGTCTTTGAACCGAAAAGTTATATTTTTGGTGTTACATCTAATTAGGCCGACATAATTAATGTCACCCTTGATGCTGATATATATGTTGGATTGTTTTTGGTATTTTGAAGAGAGATGTAGCATGTAATGTGTGTAGTTTGAATCTAAGTAGACCAGTGTTGTGAATGATAAGTTCAGGATATAAGTTATGTGAATGAAGAGCATTGTAGAGTGTTGAATTAGAATCAACGCAAAGATTGTTATTGTGCTTCATTGAAGTTGTATTCCTGCATATTGTAGATGCATTTGTAATAGTTCAAAATAGGTTGTGATCCCCCTTCTCACTTCTATCTTTTCTCTATGGACAGTGAGTCTATCTGTAGTGAGCATTTATGTAATATACTATAACTGGTTATAATATGTTGTGAGCTAACCCTCACTATGGTTTTTCCCATTTTGGGTTTTCCACATAAAAATCTTGGTGTTCATGTGTTATGTGACACTGTGGATGTTTCATGCTTTCTTTCCTTACTGCAATTGAATATGCATTAGTGATTGGATGTTTAATGTTTGAATGGTTTAAGAGAATATTGATTCACCCCCCTCTTAGTATTTTGGGTGTTCAATAGACTATCTATATCCACAAGATTATTTCAATGTTTATGCAAACTTGTTACTTGGCCTTATCTATGGTCATTTTTGCATTGGTATGTTGAATTGAGATAGGAGGATGGATATATAAAGACTTGATTACAAATTTTGGGTTGGTATGTTGATGGCATGAAGTGTTATCTATATTTTGCATACCTTGGTTTGAGGTATGGTTAGCTTGGATGAGTTGCAATTTGTTGTGGTTGCTAGTATAGGTGGTATGGGTAAGGAATCTACTCAGAGCCATTGTTATCATTTGAATTTCTTGCTTGTGTTCATGTAAATATTGGTGCAAGTTGTAGTGACAGTTGATATGTTTCACCTTGGCATGTGTTCCTTTTTTCTTCCATAGGTAGCATGTTGAAGGATGTGAAGGATTTTTTTGCTTGATTGTGGTTATCATGGTTGCTTTTGCAGGTATCTTGTTGGAGCATGAGAGCATGGTGAAGATTCAAATAGTACATGTTTGGCTAAGGGATGTTTTTCCCTTGTTTGTGATTTCTATAGGTATATTTACAATGTTGATGTCAAGGGCTCAAAAATGTTAGGGTTACATGCCATCCACCTTGTAAATCCTATGTCATGGTTCCAACATCCTTGGAAAGTGTCTCTAGGCACTTAGAGTGTATTGGAAAAATATTTTGTAATATTAATTCTCACCATTGTTTGTAATATACTCAAAAGGGGTGATGGGTCCACTAACAATAATAAAGGTGGGTTGTGGACATAAATATTTAAAATTATTTCCCCACAAGTGGACACCTGAAATGGGATAATAAAAGATAAAGGAAATGATAAATACGTGACTGTTGGGATTCTCCAAGTGGATGCTTGGAAAGAGGCAACATGTGTCACTTAATTTTCTATCATTTATAACAATTAATGTAATGTTTATCTTCTCAAGTTTGGGCGCCCAAGTTGGAGGGAAAGTATTGGAGCCAAAACTACTGTCTTTTCACATTCTGAGGAGTTGATCCAAAGGTTGGGGACATTTGGACATTTGAAGGTTCATATTTAGGCGCCATGTTTGGTGCATTAGATGCCTTCACAAGTCTATAAACTCACCCTCTTGGATGTAGAATTAGTTAGGAATAGCTGAATATATAGTTCATTCCCTTGGGTAGCTCAAATAATCCATTTGGTAGTCAAGCAAAATCCTTGAGTTCTTGTATCTAAAAGCCCAAATCCACCTTTGCATTTATGTTGAATACAATGGGCCCACAATGTAGATATAAACCCTCTATCTCCATCCCATTTAGCCCACAAAAATTGATAGATAATTTTGATTAAACTATCATACCCCTTTTTTGAAGGCATCCAACAAGAAGAATAATAAATATGCATAGAAAAAAATATTTTATTAACAATATGTATTTTTCCAACTAAAGAAATTTATTTGGCACCAGGGTTTCTCTTTCAGAGATGTGGAAACACCATAGTTTTTACATTTAATACCATGTAAGCTTATTTGTTGGATCTATAGTCATCACTGTAGTTGCCTTGCAGGCTAGTTTGATTTGGGCACTTCCATAACTAGTAACAAGCTCCCAAAAACTAGTATACTCCTCAACATCCAAGAACTTCACTATCATGTACACCCCAAATAGTCATATCCTCCACCTCTACTACATTTTTGGTGTTGTCTTATAATAAAATATAGTGTCAATGCTAAAGAATCAAGAATCTACTTCCTCGTCTATACTTTGAATAGTTTGTTAGCAATAAAGGTAGGGATCATATATGCACTATAAAATACAAGGTGACCATTCCAAGTGACTTATTTTATTAATTCTAATTGATGTAATAAATAACTTACATAATTTAAACACATTTTATTTTCAAATTTTGTATCCTTCATGTGATGTAATAGTTGATGAACATATAAAGTCCCACTACCTATTGTATATGTGACAAAATTATAATGAATTTTTAGAATTTTTTTATGACCATTGACAAAAATGTGAAACAACTAGTGATGTAGGATTTGATGGTATTCATGCCCTTGGTGAAGCCTACTTAAGATAGAAAAAAAAAGTCAATTTATATCATTAGATAAAATTATTGCACACAATATAGCTACGTGGTATTTATTTGCATTAGATAAAAATATTGCATCAAGGCTAAGGGAGAAAATTTTTAGCTTATTTTCTCAATTTGATGAAATGTTGTGAATCTAAGTGGGACTAATAGCACAGTCATTGTAAATTCCTTGTAATGATTTTGTAGTACAGAATCTTGATGTTAGGTAATAGTATTGTAGGTAACTTTACTATTTGTTATTTGAGAAACATGTCTTTATAAGACGATTTTATATTCCATGAATCAAAAGTGCTAATGCTATTTATGTTCATTTTCCTACCATTCATGTGCCTTCCATCTTCATTGTCTTTACCTCTTGTGTTAATGTCATTTTATGCAAAAAAAAAATGCCTACTATTGCAAGTAGATAAATATTGTTGTATCTTACTATAGATAAGATCTACTAGATTCTTTACACTAATTTGAATTATATGCTCAAATTAGGATTTTAGAGAATATTAATTTATGATATATGTTTTCTTTCTTTGTAATAAATGCACATTTAGTAAGTGGATTAACAAAAAATAAAAAATTAAATTAAATCTTCTTTTGTCAATGTAGTTTATGCTTAAGATCATAGCTATGTAATACCTCACACCATGTTTATTTTCCTACCATTCATGTGATTGTCCATCTTTTATGTCTTTATCTCATTTGCTAATGTCACTTTATGAACATATTTGGCTAATGTTGTAATTAGATCAATATTGTTGTACACAATTGATAAGACATTAGGTTCTTGAATTGACTTGAATTATATGTTAGAATTAAGATATTAGAGAACATAAATTTATAGGATGTGCTTTCTTCCTTCATAATAAATATTCATTTTGTGAGTAGATTAGTAAATTGATTTTTATTTATCTGAAATATCTTTAAATCAATATAGTTGATGCTTAAAGACCATTATAAATTTAAAATAATACTTATTATTTTTAAAAATAAATAATAAATAATAAATAATAAACAATTATTATTATTGATATAATTGAAGAATTAAAATGTAGACTAATTTTAATCCCCTCAAATTTGTATTTCTTAAGATCATTTCTAATTTTTTCAATGATTATGACATCTTCCTCGTACAAACCAGAAAAAAAATTGATTTGTACGAGGAAGATGTCATAATAATTGATACGAATATGTCAAAAGACTTCTGACTATGCCAAAAAATTGTCAAGCCACTTGGTGTAAAGTGTTTTGTTTTGTATTTACAACGAAGAAGAGTAGGGGAAATTTGGAGGGAAGTGCAGTGATATTCCGTACAAAACCAGAAGAAAGTTGTGGAAAATGGAAGCAATTTTATGGTTGATATTACCTATTAATTGTTATTGCCTAGTTGGGATGCAAGCCACGTGAAAGGCTATGGCCCCTGTCCCCGCGCAGATATCCCTAATCTTCCATTTGAAGTTGTTTTTTTGTTCCCTTCCTACGTCTGTAAAAGGTTCGAAACAAGTTAAAACCAAATCTAGAAAAGCAGTCAGGCCCTCATTTCTTCCTCTTTCTCTCGCCATGAGATGACAGGAGTAGCCTGCCAACCTTTTCCTTCACATGTTATTACGCTAGATCTTGGACTGTGATTGGTCTGACACGAATGAAAGGTACAGTAAGCAGTCAGTCCCTCATTTCTTCCTCTGCCCGCCTGGCATCATCATCTAACTCTGGTAGATGATATTATTCTCACTTTACCAGTCTGCTATTATTTGTATCCTAGGGTTTAGATACTGTGTTTTGAATTCGGAGTGATGGATTTTTGCTACTCTTGTAATGCTCGAGTATATTTCTTCTAACTCTTGCTGTTCGAGGCAGCTTAGAAACAGCATGTTGAAAATAAAAGATTGTTGAGGAAACGTATCTCTAGTTTTTGGGCTCGCTGAATTTAGGGGCTTTTGTTTCAGCAAATCATGACCTTGTCTACAAGGTATAACCTAATCCACTGTAGCTTGTTTTGAGTGATTCGCTTGCACGATTAGTAGTTTGCTGACTTAAAGCCCTCTCCTCACCAGCTGGTTAACTTGATACTCCTCAATGAAAAAACATATTAATTTAAGCTGTGAATATACTCGTCTGCATATTGTGTTCATTGTGTATTGTTTTTTAACAGAGTCAGAGCAAATGTAAGTGTAATTCATCATTACACAGAAAGCTTCAAAGGGTTTTCTGCATTGCTAACTCCAGATGAAGCTACTACTCTATCAGGTAAGTAGGAAATCTCACATAGATGCAGAGTACATCTCGTGTAAATTTGAGATCTGCAAAATGAAGTATTTGTTTAACCATTGTAATGTCTGCAGAAATGGATGAGATAGTTTTGGTCTTTGAAAGTAAAACATAGATCGTGCACACAATGCATTCTTGGGAGTTTCTAGGAATAGATAAGATATATTCTAGGACTAATTACAACAATACGAAAGATTATTCGAAAACTTAGGCTTATGTTATTGTAGGAGTCATTGATACCGGTAAGATTTTTGGGCTGCATGAAGGTGAGAACCACCTGGTTCAAAATTTCTTATGAATAAAACTCGAACTCTTAAATTTAGTTAGCATGATCATGTTGTTGCTTACAGAAAATAATACAATACATAGGTGTTTGGCCAAAACCAAAGAGCTTCAGTGATAAGGGCTTGCCACCAGTTCCAAGTCGTTTCAAGGGAATACGTCAGACTGGGGATAAGTTCAGTGCCTATACTTGTAACAGGTGAAGTGCAAATAATATGGAGGCCAGTAAGAAACATAGAAAGCTTATTATCACATAAATGTGAGCTGACTAGAAACTGAAAACTCATATGAATGTTTCTCATGTCGTTTGCTGCATAACATCTTCTGCCTGGAGAACACACTTGATCCTGCAAAAGTTAAGGGGAAGATAGTGGTGTGTGCAATTTCTAGCCTAATGGATAATAAAACTCTAAAGAGCGTAGTTGTAAGAGAAACCGGTGGAGTGGGTATCATAGTGGTCAATCCCATTGCAAAGGATGTTGTATTTCAGTTTGTAATAGCTTGAGAAGATGTAGGACTAGAGGAAGGGCAAAGCCTTATGGCATACTTGCTCTAGAAAAGTAGGTAATTTACAATTCATTTTGTCTTTGTTACCCTTGTTTTTAATGACAAATACCTTGATGAGCTGAGCTAGGCTTAACGCTTAGGTGGCGTTGGTGGGCCCGCTTAGCCTATTCCGTTCCCCTACCCATTTCTATTCCAGTAAACACTCTCTGTTACAGGTTGAACACTCGCCATTACAGTCAGCGGTCAGCAGTTCCCACGCGTGGAAGAAAATGAAGCTCAAAACTCAAACACTGCTCCTGTGCAGCTGCAGAAGTTTGGTGGATGCCGTAAAGTGTCCTCAGAGGCTGTCACACTATTTCACCGTATGCCCATATTCCCCGCTGTTGTTTTTGAAAGGGGGGGGATAAAACAAAAACAAACAGAAATGGAAACATTACATACTGTTTGAGCTTCAGCTCTTCATAGAGACATCAAGATACTGCTGTTACAACTTTTTACTCTTATAAACTGAGCTTCAGCTCTTACACAGACAGAGATGCCATTACAACTTCTTACAGCTCTGAGAGCTACTAATCCATGACAAACATTTAACTTCTAACACCTGGACTCTCAAAAGAGTGAGTGCTAACAAAACAGATTTAGAAATATATAGAAATCCTAGCAGCTACGGTGTACATAAAATGATATATTTCTTATCACCCATAAAGCATGTGAAACCTGCATAGGAGTTAATGTAAAATCTATTCAAATTTTTTCAAAATCTTACTTCAGAATTTTCTTTTAATGCTGGGACTGATTGCAATCCAATACTGATACGAAGAGGACAAGTTTAGCTGGAGAATTCAATGAAGTGGGTGAGATTATATTTCCAACACCAGCCTGTGCCAAAACGGGAGCGTTGGAATAGGGTTTAGGTATCTTTAAAAGAGTAAAGGATATGCGACTTTTATCAGATGTAGTTGGATATGCACAAAACGATTTTTTTGGAAAAGGCTTTAGAAATGTTCATTTCAAGCAAATGCAATTGGCAAGTGTGAAGCCAGCCTCTACAACCTTTACTGGCATCCTCCCAGCCTGCACCAAATTGAGAGCTTTGGAGCAACGTATGGACATCCATCAAAGCATAAAGGATAGAGAAATTTTGTTAGATGTTTATGACTTTACTGTGAATAAAATTGTTCACTTTACCTTTATTTATTAAATAATTTACTCTTTTTTAATTTTAAAAATTAAAAAGAAGATTTCAGCAACATAAATAGTTTATAGTGCCTGCAGTAACATAAATAGGTTATCCTCTGAAAAAAGATTTAACGACTGGAAAAAGTTCAAAGCATGCCTGTACGTGAACAGGAGTGCAGAGAGTGGGAAATGGTTGATATAATATAATTACAAAAAAGTATCTAGTTTCACATTTATCCACCATTATGCCATAATATTTATTACGAGAAAACAGCAGTAGTATCTTAGGTATAGATAGTATTATGCCATAATTTCTTTAGTATAGCATGGCAGGTTCACCGTAGCTTGCGTTGGTAATTATGGAGGCTTTTTTACAATGGCAGTTGGGCATGTAATGATGTTCCTGAGGTGAATAAACATTGATTTAAATGTTTTGTTTGTCTATAAATGCTCTGAATAAATACTTTTCCACTTACTAATTGTGCACTGTAACTTCTAGATTATTGGATATGATGTCTATCAGAAAAATAATAAAAGCAATAAAAACAAATTTGCTAGAGTAAATCTCGCTGTTTCCAGTACATCCTCGTCAAGGGAATCAAATTTGTCAAAATCTGTAACCAAAACTCATCTTTTATGGTTAGGCCTGGCTTTTGAGAGCAGAAAAAGCTTCTCTTCTTCCAAATGCTTATGTTTTAACACGCTTTCAATCTTTCATACTTTTGATGTAGTTTGCAAATTTGTTAAAAAATCTATACATTAGTTTGGTGCAGTTCCATTCTTTATGGCTTGTTCAACAAACATACCAAAATTTCTGTCTTCCTCTCTCAAATTTTATAAATATTTTATAGTACGGCTGTCTTACAGAAATCTTCTAGTATCATAGGACCTTTGCATTAAATAGTTTCAATAATTTCTATAAAAGGAATTGAAACGAGTATTTAAGTAATAGTCAAATTAAAGACTGCGCTGTGTAAACCTCTGTGCCACACGAAGTACTCTGGCTGCCTTAATGTTGAAAACTATTTCTACATCACAGATTTTTTATCAAAATTATTTAGCTTTTCGGGTTATTCTCAAAAACAGTAAATCATAGTACATTTTTTTTCGTTTCTTTTTAGGCCTGTTCTCATCATACTGTCCCTTAAATTCAAAAATTTGTCCTTTCCATCATGTTTCTGTAAAATCTTTAGTGTAATCTCCGAAATCTGTCTCTATATCTTTAAATTGATCTACTTTGTTGATATTTTCGGTGTGTTTACAAAGTGCCTTTAAGTTCGAACTACCTGGTCTTTACTTCGCATTTCTTTTATTTTTCTGGCTTTTACAAATATTCTTCAAAGAATATGATGGGATTCTTAATTTTAGCCCGATGAAGCGCTGAAATGTATGCTTTATTTCTCAAATACTCAGAGCAAGAATTTCTCAAAATCTTATTCCTATTTTGGGAAAATATGAAGGACGATTCCTAATATTCAAGATACTAAGTGTTAAAACTTAAAACTATATCCCAACCTCTCTTCAAAAATACTGCATTTCCACTTCAAAGATTGATCCGTTCTTTGAAATTATCCAGAAAATGACAAAACACTTAAATTCATATCGAGCAGAGATTGATCCCTATCCGACCATGCCTCGCAAATAATTTTATTAAAATGACACGATTATTTAATATTTTTCTACTTTACTCCCTAATTTCTCACATACTGTAAAGAAACTACATAAGCCAGAGCTCTGAAAATCTGACCTAAAATGGACAACGCAATACAACTGCACAATAAGAACTATAAGTAGTTTGAGGGGCACCCAAACAATATTTTTCTTTATTTACAGATATTCACAATAAGAAACAATATAAAACCTGTATATATGCGGTTAATTGTTTTTCTAAAAAAAAACAGAGGGCAGTTAATTGATTTTCCAAGGAAAAACTGGATAGGAGATGGTTTTATTATTAAGAGTGAAAAGGAAATTGCAACGGAGAGGTCAACGATTGCTGTAAAGAAACTAAGCAAGTAGAAAATAATGCAGTAGTAGCATTAGGAAATACAAAGGTAAAAGAGTAGTGCAAGTAAGTAAGAAGAGTATAAAAGGAGGAACAAATTACAAAGGAAGCATGAGAAAAGATAAGAAATAGTAAATGAGACAAAAGAAAAATGATATAAATTTAAAATCTACAAAAGAATGTGGAAAACTCTATTATTAACCCTAACTCTAAATGAATTCTAATCTAACCCTAATTAAATCCTAACCATAACACTTATCCCAAACCTAATCCTAACGTTAATCATAACCCCAAGCTTCGTGGAAAACCCTATCATTAACCCTAACTCTAAATGAATTCTAACCTTAACCCTAACCTAAATCTTAACCTCAAGTTTTATCCTAGAATCATAAACCTAACCCTAACCCTAATTAAACACTAACCTTAACTATAGTCCTCATTGAACCCTAATTAAACGATAATAAATAATTGAACCTTGAGCCTAACTTGAAAGCTTGGGGTTCTATTTATTAATTTATTAATAATAGTTTAATATATAAATTCAACATTAATGAAATATTTTTAAAAAATAAATATTTGTCTAGATTTGTATTTCTTTGTGAAATTAAGTATCATTAAAGTTAAAATTATTAATGTATTAACATTAGTTTATAAATTTAACATTAATGATAAATATTTTAAACAAAAACAACTATTTTAATCTAAAATTTTAGCATTAGTTTACAAATTTCACATTAATGAAAAATATTACAAACAAAATAAGTATTTTAATTTATTATTTTATTTGTATGTGAAATTAACTATTATTAGGGTTAGAAGTAGTAATCATATAAAAAATAATTAATCAAATCACCAAAATATTTTTAAAGCCTTATACTTAGTTATAAATTTAAAATAAATTCTAATTTCTAAAATTTATACAATATTTGTTACATAGTTTTTAAAATAAACTATTAAATTATACTATTTATCTAATACAAATTAGTAAAATAAAATAACATATTCATTTTAATATATTTCAACAATCACAAATTATATTTTTATGTAAACAACCATTTTATTCTTTTTTCTCTTTCGTAAGAGAAATACATTTCTACTTTTACATTTTTAGGTTCAATTAGGGTGTATTGTTCTTTAAACTTGAATAATTAATTTAAGAATAAATAAATAATCAAATCATCACAATATTTTTAAAACTTTAATTTTATTATAAATTAAATTAAATTCTAATTTCTGAAACTTATAAAATATTTCTTATTATCTAATTTTTAAATAATTAATAATTGTAATTTTAGAGTGAAGAGTAAATTTAGATATAAAAACAACCTTTCTAATTTTTTTCTTTTTTACATGCAAATTATTTAATTTTCTAAAATTAAATTAAATACTAATTTTAAAAAAATAATAAATATTTTTAAATAAATAATAATAATTTGATGTCTTTACAATTTAAAAATAGTTTAATTTATATTATTATTTTGAATGAAAACATTTGTATATCTAAAAAATAGTATTTCATATGTTCTTAATTTAATAATTAAAAATAATTTTATAAATAAAGAATATCTTTATGTTGCCTTCTCTTCCCTATCTCATGGGAAGAATAAAGAATTGTTGAGGAAAAGAATAACCCATATTCATAAAACTATTTTATATATGAAAATAAAATTCCTAAAGTATACCAAATATTAGGTGGTCTTATAAGAATAAAATAAATTCTCTGCCAAAAATAAAAATGGTAGATTCTAAAAAGAGAAATATATAAACATATAAGAATAAAGTTAATATATATGCATGTATGTTTAAAACTCGTTGAGTAATTTGATCTACTACTCCATAAATTTTTACGATAAAAAGAAATTGTGAAAAAATTTAATATTTTTTATAACATTGTATTTAGAATTGAAAGAGATTGTAATCACAAACACTACAAATAAATTCAAAATACTTCAATACATGAATCAATATTGGCCTGCCCAATAGTCAAGCAAGTTTTTGTAAGCTGCGGAGGGAAAAAAAAATTAGTGGGTTATTTTTTTTCAAATCACAGATCAAGAAAATATTACAAACAAAAATAAGTATTGCAGGATGATAGCTAACACTTTGAAGTTTGAAATATAATGCATAAAAAATAACATATAAAGTAGTTACATGGTGTTTTAAAAACCAAACACAAATTTCAATGATAGGCCTAGGAAGATAAATCAAACAAGCAGGTCTTTGTCAGATTGAACAACGACGTGGCTTAACGAGCAGACTTTAAGCATTGACTACTTAGGTGGCTCATGTGGGCACGACTTAACGAGCACACTCTAAGTGTTGACTGCTTAGGTGGCTCGTGCGAGGTCTGTTCAATCGGTTTCTTCCGCCAACTCCCATTTTCATTTGTCTAAACAGTTGTTGTTACAATCAAAAGTCAGTGGTTCCCCTAAACAGACACCATTAAGGTTAGCAGTTCCCACTCATAAGCGAAACAAACTCAAATTCAAACTCCCTGTTCCCGCCCTGTGAAATTTTGGTGAAGCCTATAATGTGTTTATGAATGTCTTAATGTGACTGATTTTTTTGGTTGGGGGGATCGGGTTGCTAGGTGGCCAAGGATCCATCCGGAATGGCCACAAACACTGTGGAGCAACATTTGACAAATCTATTGACGCCACTGATGCCTTATTTCACAAACACGATGTATGATCCATATGGGGAGGGATCAAATTTGTGAGGGGTCAATCCCTTTAACCTGCGTATTGGGTGTCCCACTGCTATTTCACATGGCTTGTGGTTGAATATTTCTATGGCCCTCCTACATAGCTCATCAAGCCATTTGAATGAAATACCAAGTTGGGTTGATCAATATTGCTTTGTAATGGGTATTATTAATGCTAAATTTGATTTTATTGACATATTTCACAAGCATGTTTTTAATGGTGATGGTGTGATAAGAGCTTAAGCAGTAATTACTTATGATTTCGACTATAGTGAATGCAAAATTTTAAATTGATGTGCATGTCTTTGGTAGAAGTTCTTAAAATTTGAGTGAACTTATGCATGAAACATGAGCATATGTAGATACGTTGATATTGTGCTCACTATTCCCAAGCATTCCTTGTTTTGAATGTGTGCCATGAATTTAGCGTTTAGTAGGGAGCTAATATGAGCAGCCATGTATTTTAGTATCTTTGGCGAAGGTCAACCAATTAGTCGCTACAATGACATGTATATGGTTGTATACATGTGTTAAAGGCAAGTACGCAAACTTTTTTTTTCTTCTTATAAGGCACATATATGTTCTTTAAATTTGTCTCAAGAGGTGATAGTATAGGTTGATAATTTAGTATCAAGTAATAGAATGAATTTGTGAATGATACAAAATCTTTTAGAATTTTTTATTTTGTTTTTTCTTCTCTCATCAATTTATGTAATAATATTATGATGTCATCATTCTTTTTTTTTTGGTGATATGTGATCATATAGGATTGAAGGTGAAGATGAGTTTGTCATACTGTGGCACAACAAGGAAAGTAACACATTTGTTAACTTGCAAAAAGATTACAAGGGCTTCTTTTGGCAAGAGGAAGTCATTCCATTTTTCAATCGATTATTCTTCCAAAGTGTTGCTCCACTCAAGAATGTTATCTTGATCTATCTAAGAAGATTAAAGACAAGATTGGGAAAGTACATCCTTACTATGTGACCTTGCAAATTGCATGATCACTTGGATTGAGGCATCAAACGAGTTTAATAAATAGAAAGATCCATATATATATATATATATTTGTTTGATGGGTGTCCTATCTTGTATAACTAGAACCAACAATAGGGATTCCTTTAAATATAGTAGAATTTAGACAATGAGGTACATAATAGTTTTGCAAGATAAGTAAAGAATAAGTGGGCAACAAAAGGAAATAGAAGTAAAGAGTTAATTGAGAAGCTTGGAAGATCAAGCAATATAGATGGTTGACTAAACTTGCATTAAGTCAAAGCCACGTAGGCATTAGTGAGTGTATAAATGCTACTTATTTAATGTTTGAATATTGTAAAATGTTTGACCATTTTGAGCTAGTGACATGAGAGAATGCCATTTAACTTAATAGCATTATTTTTATTCAAGATTTGATATCTAGTCTAAGATCTTAATATTGAAAATTGTATAATTTTTCCATGCAAATGGGTATAAATTACTTGTGAGAGAATGTAATTTATACCCATTTTCATGGAGAAATTATACAATTTTCAATATTAAGATCTTAGACTAGATATCAAATCTTGAATAAAAATAATGCTATTAAGTTAAATGGCATTCTCTCATGTCACTAGCTCAAAATGGTCAAACATTTTACAATATTCAAACATGAAATACGTAAGCATTTATACACTCACTAATGCCTAAGTGGCTTTGACTTAATGTAAGTTTAATCAATCAACTATATTGCTTGAGCTTCTAAGCTTCTCAATTAACTCTTTACTTCTATTGTCTTTTGCCCACTTATTCTTTACTTATCTTGCAAAACTATTATGTACCTCATTGTCTAAATTCTACTATATTTAAAGGAATCCCTATTGTTGGTTCTAGTTATACAAGATAGGACACCTATCAAACAAATATATATATGGATCTTTCTATTTATTAAACTCGTTTGATGCCTCAATCTAAGTGATCATGCAATTTGCAAGGTCACATAGTAAGGATGTACTTTCCCAAGCTTGTCTTTACTCTTTTTAGATAGATCAAGATAACATTCTTGAGTGGAGCAACACTTTGAAAGAAGAATTGATTGAAAAATGGAATGACTTCCTCTTGCCAAAAGAAGCCCTTGTACTTTTTTTGCAAATTAACAAATGTGTTACTTTCCTTGTTGTGTCATAGTATGACAAACTCATCTTCACCCTCAATCCTATATGATCACATATCACCAAAAACAAGAATGATGACATCATAATATTATTACATAAATTGATGAGAGAAGAGAAAACAAAATAAAAGATTTTAAAAGATTTTGTATCATTCGCAAATTCATTCTATTACTTGATACTAAATCATCAACCTATACTATTACCTCTTGAGACAAATTTAAAGAACATATATGTGCTTTATAGGAAAAAATTAAAGATTGCACACTTGCCTTTAACACATGTATACAACCATATGCATGTCACTGTAGTGACTAATTGGTTGACCTTCGCCAAAGATACTAAAATACATGGCTGCTCATATCAGCTCCCTACAAAACGCTAAATTCATGGCACACATTCAAAACAAGGAATGCTTGGGAATAGTGAGCACAACATCAACATATCTACACATACTCATGTTTCATGCATAAGTTCACTCGAATTTTAAGAACTTTTACCAGAGACATGCACATCAATTTAAAATTTTGAATTCACTATAGTTGAAATCATAAGTAATTACTGCTTAAGCTCTTATCACACCATCACCATTAAAAACATGCATGTGAAATATGTCAATAAAATCAAATTTAACATTAATAATACCCATTACAAAGCAATATTGATCAACCCAACCTGGTATTTCATTCAAATGGCTTGATGAGCTGTGTAGGAGGGCCATTGAAATATTCGACCACAAGCTATGCGAAACAACAGTGGGACACCCAATACGCAGGTTAAAGGGATGACCCCTCACAAATTTGATCCCTCCCCATATGGATCATACAACGTGTTCGTGAAATAAGGCATCAATGGCGTCAACAGATTTGTCAAATGCTGTTCCACTGTGTTTGTGGCCATTTCGGATGGATCCTTGCCACCTAGCAACCCGATCCCCCCACCCAAAAAAATCAGTCACATTAAGACATTCGTAAACACGTTACGGGCTTCACCAAACTTTCATAGCATGGGAACAGGGAGTTTGAATTTGAGTTTGTTTCGCTTATGAGCGGGAACTGCTGACCTTAAGGGTGACTGTTTAGGGGAACCGCTGATTGCTGATTGTAACGGCGACCGTTTAGACGAACTGAAATGGGAGTTGGCGGATGAAACGGATTGAACAGACCCCGCACGAGCCACCTAAGCAGTCAACGCTTAGAGTGTGCTCGTTAAGCCACGCCCTGAACAACACATGACTCAAAATAGGAGGACGATATACTTCGGGGAAGTAAAAGCTAAATATAGGCAGGGAGTGAGGCCTGGCTATGGAGTAATCTTAGTGTAAGTAGTTTGGTCCTTTCTCAAATCGTCTTTTGCACGCATGCAATGCATGCATGGAGGTTGAAGAGATTTAACCGAAGGATCGGCTCTTTAAAGCTCTCATTCGGTGGATCAGAAATCAGATCATAAGAACATGGCAGAGGAAGGAAAGCATGGCAAGAGTGATGGTTAGAGCAACAAAAGTATAGACATCTGTCCTAGATTACAGATTAACCCACCTTTCACAAGCCTGCCCTTTTCTGCTACAGGAAATGAGTAATGAAGTGGCCTAAAAGAAGAGATAAAAGGCGTGGGATTAAAGGCATGTAAAAGAGAAGGAATCTGCAATCGAGCAAGGAGGAAAGAGTTCGCGATGGACAGTATAGTTGAATTTCTGGAGTTGCAAAATAAACAGACCAAAACCCAATACATACCTCTGCGAATAGGGTTGGATTATATCTCCTTTGCATGCATTACAGCACTGATACCGTTCATCTAAATCCAATGGCATAGAACACTTTAGGAGGAGCAATATGCAGCGGCTTAATAGTGGAAGAAATATAATGCAAATGTCACCAAAAGCGCCTTACCATCTTGAAGGTCTGTAGAGCCTTGCGTGAAGGAGAAATCTGAAACCAATAGCAGCCCCACCAAAGCAGCAAAATAATAGTTAGAGGAGGTTTCCTCATTGGATACTGTATTTTGTCAAATAAAATATCTTGCGTGACGCCCTTATTTTGTCAAATAAGGGCCAAGTACTTCAAGATAAAATTGAACCAGCAAATCTTAATTAGAGCTTCAAGATAAAGCAACAATTACGGATTTAAAGTGGACAAAATGTCGATCAGCTCTGCAAATGAAATAATTCTTTTGAAAGTACAGACTAATGTAGGAAAGCTGAAAGTCGAGGAATCACTATCACTGCTAATTTAAATTGGTTCTAAAAAGAAAACACCGCCTAATGTACAAATCTAAATGCTTTTCAGTGCATAAAACAGCCAGCCAAACCCCAAACAAATGTCATCCCGCTGCTCTTGCATCGTTGGAAGGAAAATATTGTTAAGCAATTTTATGAAGCTTACAAAGTACCTCAAATGCACTGTCAAAACCTAGTGCTATGAAATCACTCACATTACAACTGTCGGATCTGAATTTCTAATTCAATTGTTTTTCCTCTGCAACTCCGGCTACACCATCATGTTTGGCTGCTTCGATGCCTGGGTATTGCGGAGAGCATATATCAAAGACTAAAACATCGGCTAATGGTTTAATACAGCAAAAATAACTATTCCACTACCCTACCAATACCGTGATTCCCACTCCTATTTTTCAGTTACATTTTAATACTTTTAAATTAAAAAACTGGCGAATAAATTTCAGATCCGTAAAATTAGCATGCTGGAAGCAGCCGTTACCTTTATTTCTTACATTCAAGATTTCTACTGCGAGGTGCACGTCCAGAGACATATTGAACCTTCATTTACTTAATTTTATTTGTTTTTAATTGTGCACATTGATTATGCCTTTTCAAATATTGATAGTATTTACATTTTTATGCAAATATTAATTTAATTTTGTTTTTAAGTTCCTTTTACATGTGAGGATATCCATTTATATTGATAATTTTGTAAACATAAAAATAATTACTTGAGATGCATATTTCTATGTTAAATTTTAACAAATTAAATTTCCACAAAAAAATACTTATATCTAGTTTATAAAAAGACAAAAAATTATTATATAAGTTATTTTATTTGAAATTTCTCAAAACAAGAATAGAAAATTCTCACCAACCTACCGTTGTTGGCCGTTCTACTAGTTGACTCATGCCCATCAATAAATTGGAATGGATCTCCTAATAATGGCATTAGGTATTTTGTGAATACTATCTCGGATAGTTGTGCTGATTTACTACAACAAGCAAAGACAACATGCTCAATGGTACATAATATGCAATATTCTAAAGTTTTGACAATGAAAACCACCTTACATGAGTTCCATGCAACTTGTGAAAAGATGGTAGTCTTTTGTACTTTCCTCTAGAGATGAATGTTGATGAGTATTGCGGTTAAGGTACTACTACATACAAATGACATTTCAAAATTACTTAAACAATGCATAATAACTTGTATTTCAAAACTATGTAGATTGCATTCGAGAATACAATTGTATTTTAACCTCTTGTAACAACAAATAATTATAGTTGCAAATGTTGTTTTATATAAATAAAATATTGCAACTTTTTTTTTTACACTATAACAACACTTGTGCTTTGGTGGTACATATATCATTCTTGTAGGTGACTTGGCACAACTTCCCTTGTCATGGATAAACCAATCTATGCACACTAAAATTCTATATTCCTATGGGAAAAAATCAAGACAATTGTTACATTACAAACAATTTTTCATCAACAAGGTGACTCCCAAACTCAAATTTTATTTTGTCTCAAACACTTGTTTTCTACAAATGATTTAGTAGGGATACATAGCAAAAAAATTCTCAAACTATACCAAATCTTCCTATTGCACCTAGTGTTGCAATATAAACACATTTGAAATCAAATATTGATAATGATACTAAACTTCCAAAAGAGGTCTTACTATGTAGAGGCCAACAAGTTATGTTAACAACTAACTTGTGGATCCAAATAGGTCTTGTAAATGGTTCTCTTGGAGAATTACTAGAAATTGTTTACCCAATTGGCTCTAAACCACCAAACTTGCCTTCATACATAGTGGTATAATTTGATAACTACAATGGCCCACTGTGGAACCCATATGACCCCAAAAATATACCTATAACACCCATATCTTTGAATAACCATAGGTAAATTCTGCTATCCATGGCATGGGCTATTACCATACATAAATCTCATGGACCGACCTTTAAAAAAGCAACAATTGATATTGGTAAAGTCAAAAGGCAATGGTTAACTTTTACAACTTGGTCGAGAGGCAAATCAATAAAGGATCTTCAAATAAAACCACCATTCTCCGTTCGCTATTCTCGAAAGAAAAACAATCCATATACCATTATTAGAAAAAAGGAGGAATATTGACTACATCATTCCTCATTATAATGATTTCAGGTACACAATTGTTAATGCAACCTTCCATACTTAGAATTTCAATATATTCTCTTTTTTCATATTTATTTTGTATGTTTTACCTAAAAAAACACTTAAGACATAACATATAAACTATTTCCATGATGTTCTCACTCATGCTTCACATTCATTCATTCATTTCTCCATCGAACAATTTTCCCATTTTATCAACATTTTTTTATCACATATAACTCCTCTACTTCACATATACTTCCTTCATCCATAATGTTTATCTTTTTAAATAACACCAATCATACATTTTATAATATTAAGTCGACTAATTTTTTCAACATTTTTTATCACATATAACTCCTCTGCTTCACATATACTTCCTTCATCCATAATGTTTATGTTTTTAAATAACATCAATCATACATTTTATAATATTAAGTCGACTAATTTTTTCTCTGGGCTCCTATTCTATGAGCAAATTCGATCAGTTAGTGTTGCTGCTACAAGCTTGCTTCCTTTTTTGTGGAATGCTTTGCTCCATTCTGTTTGGTAAGTTATCGATAGTTGACGATGTTTTATGATATTGATATACAATAAACTAAACCTTATCACTTTAATTACATATATTATTCTATCGATGTATTCCTTGCACCTCCTCCTGGTGCAAGTGCTAATATATTTTATTCTTACTGTTCAAATGGGAGGGATAGAGGCAAGGGCACCTCACCTAATCAAATTATGAGGTCTTGTTGTTGAAATTGAGAAGAGCTATTTGCAGATTTCTTCGCCATTGTTCAGATCCATCTCTAGTAGCATAAGTTTGCATGAGTATTTTAGCAATTCTTTAATTTTTTATGGTTTTGATATTACATTTTTATTAATTAAATTGTTTGTGCATTTATAGATTTCATGCTATCAAATCTTGAAAATCCTCAAGACTCTCATGGACCAAAATTTTTTCTCTATGATGTCCAACAGTTGAGTAACACGTCATTTATTTAACTGGTTTTGTTTTAGTTGTATGTAATATTTTTCTTTGAACTGTATTTAGGGGTTTACGATTGTAAATTCTATTTCCTAATATGAAAATATTTATTTGCACATGGTTGTTTTTTTAATTTGTGATTAATTTTTTAACAATGTATTATGCCCTCCTAATTTATGATTTGCCAAGATTATTGTGAGGAGCTTCCTCATATTCTAGAACTTGGTCATGATATATCTGCTATATTAAATTCTTGTAAGAATTTTGATGAATACATCCCGAGTTGGAAAGATTTTGTACATGATTACCAAGAAACTTTAACAAGAATTCGAAGACAATTAAGAAGCCACAAAAACTGCAGATAATCTTGTTCTGTAAGAAAAATAAAAGTGTGGTATTCTATATATACGTAGTTTCTTTGGGTGCCCAATTTAGTTTTGAAAACAACGACATTGATACTCTTCTTGTATAAGGAATTTTAAGATTAGAGGTTAGCATAGTTATGGACTTTTACTAAATAGGTATATAATGAATTTACACTTATAAGTCCTTCCAATATTTACTTAACCTTAGTTTTTTGGGTGCTCATCGAATGAAGGATTGCTTTACAAAATTATTCCATATTATATTTGAAATTCATCTTTTGGATTGCCAAATTTTTCAATGTTTGTATGGCCAAAAACATCGGTACTAGAAGCATTGTGTATGACTTTTGTATGTAGCTATCCTAAAAATAATTTCTCCTAAAACCTACTTTAAAAAAATATCTCATCGATGCCCTTTTTATTTAACGAGCAGGCTACTATATTTTAAAAACACTTAACAATTGTTCCACGAGTCTAAGCATGAAACTACTCCAGTCATGGTGCTAAGAAGTTTCATGGGAGCAACCTCCCATGTGTTAGTGCTAGTTTCTAATTCTAGTTGTTATTTCCATAATCAACGAACATGCAATGGACAACGTTTTAAGCTAACCTAAGTAAACAGTCCGATTCTTTTTCATGCAATATGTAACTAAAGCAAACTATTGTTAGGATTGCTTTCACCACCATGCGATATGCAACTAAAGCAAACTGCTGTTAAGTTTGCTTTCCACCGCAATCTCTTTGTTGCGGTTCTTATATGTAGCTATTCTCAATGCATTGTAATTAGTTCGGTTAATAGAATATTTATTTTTTGTTCTTGCTCTGTTTCTCTCTCTGTTATTTATCTGCAATCTTTCCTTTCTTTTCTAGCCAGATCTACAATGTATTGCAGGTTTAGCTTGAATTTTACATGGTATCAGAGCTTGCAAATCGTGGGCTCTTGGGTAGGCGCAACATATTTGAAGATTTGCACTTGTAAATAGCTAGCGAATCGCAGGTGTATTTTATCTTTGAGCCTGCAAAAGCTAAGGGGTAGATTCGGTGCGGCCAGCAATGGTGCAATCACAACCTTTGAGGATAAGTTTTTTTTTCTTATGCAATAAGAATAAACCTGCACGGAGTGGTGTGAGGGCAGAGATCAAACAAACACCATATCGTGACTATAGATTGAATCGTAGCCTCAGATGAATGATTGTGCCTTCAAACAAGAGAATAGTGTCGAGAGATCACCGATTGGGGTTTCCAAACCCCCCAATCTGCCTTTAAACTAGTAGGGCGAGGGTATCAATCTTCTTTGCTTACGCAAGAAAGACCCACGGATGTGACTACCGATAAAGAGGTTAGCTTCTGCTGCTTGGTCAAACACCCATGCCCAACTTCCTTCTATTCTGTATATAAGATCCTCTATGCAGGCCGAGCCAATAATGGATGGCTGCGTGTGGAGGACAGCAGGTTGGAAGAAGCAGCAAGGGTTTTCATATTTCACTAGATCTGATTACAGTGAGGGAGCTGTTGAGCTGGAGCATAATCTTGCCATTTAGGATGGATTTTCCAATTTCAACTTTGTGGTTGACGATATATTGGAATCCAATCTAGTTGATCGGGCTGCCTCTCAAGTGAATCAATACGCCCCTAGAAACAGATCATGCCTCCTGCAGCTTTGTTAACAAACAACAATGGAATTCGTTCAACTTTGGCTTATCTTATCTCCCCCCAAGGCTCTGATACCATGTAAAATTTGAGCTAAACTTGCAATACAGTGTAGATCTAGCTAGAAAAGAAAGGAAAGATTGCAGATAAATAACAGAGAGAGAAACAGAGCAAGAATAGAAAATAAATATTCTATTAACCAAACTAATTACAATGCATTGAGAATAGCTATATATAAGAACCGCAGCAAAGAGATTGTGATGGAAAGAAAACTTAACAACAGTTTGCTTTAGTTACATATCGCTTGGTGGTGAAAGCAATCCTAACAATAGTTTGCTTTAGTTACATATTGCATGAAAAAGAATCAGACTGTTCTTTCTCACTCATTTGGGTGAAATGCCAGAGAGAATTGTTCAGAAAATAAGAGATAAATAAGAGTATAAGAAAGGGCATGGGACATGAGTAGAGGATCGCCCTTCATTTTTATTATAGCGTTATCCTCCACCTTCCTTTCACTGATATTTTCTACTTCATTTACTGACATGAGAGAAATAGAAAGTGAGAAAGAAAGAGGGCAATTCTGGAGGAAAGGAGATTGATAAGAGTTGAATATAGTAGCCATTGTCTCTTCATTCACCCGAGCTAAATACTCATATAGGCAAAGAACTACAGGTATGTACAGTGTTAGGAATAAAGTGTTTTAAAACAAAAATATAAAAATGAAAAAAAACAAAGAAAAATAAAGAAAAGAGGAAGTGTCTCAACCTTGCATGGAAATAAAAATAAAGCAAACCAAGAATAGAAGATTTTGCAATAGGTGAAAAGCGGTTATTTTGAGAAGTATCTTTTATATGAGGATAGATATAAGATTGCTAAGATATTTTATTATATTTTTCTAAAAAGAAAAGTTTTATCTCTAGAAGATTCTCATATGTAATGTAATACTATATATTGGTACTTTGAGATAGTCATTTGTGTGAGAGAAAGAAGAGAGTTAGTTTGTAGGTCTGTACATTGTTGGAATGCTGCTGAAATTCCTCTAAATTGAGTTGAGGTGAAGACTCCTGTAAGAACTTGCATTGCAAATGTGTTGTAATCTGTTTTAAGATTTGATAATACATTGTGCGGGTTTTGGAGTGTGGGGTTTTTCTCCCGAAAGGGTTTTCCCCATGTAAATCACTGTGTTATGGTTTTATTGTTTATGGTATTATGTGTTTCTTAAAATCTCTGTAATATTTTATTTGAAATTTGCATAATCCTCTTCTCAAGGTTAGCGTAGGAAGCGTTTTCGCACACCTTTGCTTACTTACAAGTGGTATCAGAGCCTGGCCAGTTTTGGTTCTATTTGTTGGGTACAGGGTTTTTTGAGCTAATCAAGTTTGAGTGGGAGCTTGTCCAAAGTATTTCATATTCTGTATTGCAAGATAATAGAGATGGGGAGCACATCTGGGAGGATTGAAGTAGAGAAGTTTTCTGGCACAAACTTTGAGATGTGGAAGCTGAAGATGGAAGATCTATTGATTAATCGGGATCTATGGGATGTAGTGGATGAAAATGTCCAAAGGCCTACAAATCTAGCTTTGGCTACAAAATATGATGTAATGGATAGAAAAGCTAAAGGTCTAATAAGACTTTGTCTTGCAGATTCAATTCTAATAAATTTCCACGAAGAACCCACTTCGAAGAATCTTTGGAAGAAGTTGGGTGAGATATACCAAGCCAAATCTCTAGTAAATAATATTTTCTTGAGGAAGAAGTTATATTCATTGAGAATGGAAGAAGGTGGATGAATTTCTGAGCATCTGGAAACATTCAATATGTTGGTGACTTAATTGACCTCGGTTGGGGTTAAGATGGATGAAGAAGAAAGGTGCCAAACTTTGTTGTGTTCATTTCCAGACTCATGGGATAGCCTAGTCATGGCCATTGGGAGCACTTATGTCATCTTGAAGATGGAGGACATTGTTGGTTCTCTACTCTTTGAATAGATGAGAAGGAAGGTCTCTCTGAATGCCAAAGAGGCTTTGAGTGTTCGAGGAAGACCAAAAGAATGAGGCAAAGATAAGAAGCAACGTGGTTGTTCCAAGTCCAAAAACAAGGGGAGATCAAAATCTCCTAGTAAGTCCAAGGCAATATGTTGGAATTGTGGCAAACCCGAGCACTTTTGAAAGGACTGTAAAGAAGACAAGAAAAAGAAGAAGAAGAAGCAAGATTCTGATTCTGAGTCTGAAAAGGAAGATGGAGATGCCTTTATTGCAGCCTTGGCTACTCGTGCAGGTGATAATGTGTGGTTGATAGACTCAGGTGCATCTTTCCACATGACTCCTAACAAAAACTGGTTTAATAAGTATGAAAACTATGATGGTGGTAAGGTGTATTTGGGTGATGATTCTTTCCTTGATATTGTTGGTCGTGGTAGTATTCATGTGAAATTTTTTGATGGTAGAGTTAGACGATTTGATGGTGTCTTGCATATCCTGGGACTAGCAAGAAATTTATTATCTGTTAGCAAGTTAATAGATGCGGGTGTGCATGTACAGTTTTCTAAAGCAGGTGTCAAAATGGTGAGAGGTGTTATGGTGATAGCGAGAGGAAGTAGATTGGGTACATTATACCAGCTGGATGCATGCATAGTTGAATGCAATAGCACTTCAGATAAGATTAAGCCAAAAACTACTCCGCTAAAAAAAGAGCTAGTTTCCTCTTCTGTAGATGGTCGTGGCTTCTGGGTACCCAAGGGTGCTTTGTCTATTGAATCAGATGAAAATTTTCCTGCAGAGAAGACCATGTTATGGCACCAAAGGCTTGGACACATTGGAGAGAAGGGTTTAAAAGCCCTGAAAAATAAAAACCTCGTTGAGGGTTTGAATGATTGCAATCTAGAGTTTGATTTTTGTGAAAATTGTATTTATGGCAAACAGAACCGCGTTTAGTTTTACTCATCTTCTCATAAGTCTTCATGTATCTTGGATCTGATTCATTCTGATGTATTTGGTCCTATTGATGTTTCTTCTATTGGTAAATCAACTTATTATGTTACTTTTATTGATGATTTTAGTAGAAGAACATGGGTATATTTTTTAAAGAGTAAATTTGAAGTTTTCAGTCATTTTAAGGAGTTCAAGGCTATGGTAGAAACTCAGACTGGAAAGAAAATTAAATGTTTGAGGACTGACAATGGCAGTGAGTACTGTTCTGCAGACTTTGATAGATTATGTACAGATTGCGGGATTAAAAGACAAAAGACAACTCTTTATTCTCTGCAGCAGAATGGAGTTGCAGAAAGAATGAACAGAACATTGATGGAGAAGGCTAGGAGCATGTTGAGGGGAGCCGGTCTAGAACAAATGTTTTGGGCTGAAGCTGTTGCCACTACTTGTTATTTAATAAATAGATCTCCTACATCAGCGCTTGTTAATAAAACACCAATGGAGGCATGGTCGGGGAAAAAGCCTTCACTTAGATATTTAAGAGTTTTTGGTTGTGAGGCATATGCACATGTGCCTAAGGAGAAGAGAACAAAATTGGATTCTAAGGTTGTCAAATGTATCTTCATCAGCTATAGTTATGGTGTGAAAGGATACAAGCTTTGGGACCCTGTTGCACAAAAGCTAATTTATTCCAGAAGTGTTATTTTTAGAGAGACTAAATCTTCTCCTATTAATTTTCAGCCAGAACAACATAAAGAAATTGAACAGAAAAAAGATGTGATTCAAATTCCTTCTACACCTGAGGAAGTTGAATCGATACCCCAAAATAGACAAGAAGTTGAGGAGAGCTCATCAAGCTTTGAATCTTCAGGAGAGGAGGAAGAAGTGGAAGAACCTCCACCTCAACTTTTTCAAAGGTCTATAAGGGAAAGGCAACCACCTCGAAGGTATGGGTATTCACCTGATGATTGGAAGTGTATATTTGCTTTGAGTACTAACGTTGATGAACCGAGATTTGTGCAAGAAGCTTTGGGTACAAATGATGTAGAGTCCTGGAAAATAGCCATGGATGAAGAGATGGAAGCTCTTAAAAGGAATGATACATGGGACCTTGTACCATTGCCTGAAGGTCGAAAACTTGTTGGATGTAAATGGGTGTTTAAGAAAAAGATTGGTTCATATGGAAATGTTGAAAAGTATGAGGCATGGTTGGTTGTGAAGGGATACTCTCAAGTTGAGGGTATTGATTACGGTGAGATCTTTTCTCTTGTTGCTAAAATGACATCCATTCGGTTTTTATTATCTATTGCAAAAATTTATGATCTAGAGGTGGAACAAATGGATGTGAAAACTGCA
This sequence comes from Sequoia sempervirens, assembly GCA_007258455.2. Lineage (NCBI taxonomy): Eukaryota > Viridiplantae > Streptophyta > Pinopsida > Cupressales > Cupressaceae > Sequoia > Sequoia sempervirens. Next base: position 147,279 of record VDFB02028753.1, read on the forward strand.
TTCCTTCATGGTGATTTGGAGGAAGAGATTTATATGACACAGCCATAGCACTATGTGGTAAAAGGTAAAAGCAAGTTGGTTTGTAAGTTAAAGAAATCTTTGTATGGCTTGAAACAAAGTCCTAGGATGTGGTACCAGAAGTTTGATACATATGTGTTGAGTTCGGGATTTGTGCAGTCTAAATCTGATCACTGTGTATATTTTAAATCTGATGGTGATTATTTCTTAGTAATTTCTTTATATGTTGATGACATGTTGTTTATTGGGAAAGGCATAGGTTTGATTGTAGAATTGAAATCTCAGCTCTTTGTGAAGTTTAAAATGAAAGATCTTGGTGCAGCAAAATACATACTTGGAATGGAGATAAGAAGAGATCATGAGAATAGAAAGTTATGGCTTAGCCAGAGTAAGTATGTTTGTTCTGTTTTGCAAAGGTTCAACATGCAATATTGTAAACCACTTTGTGTTCTTGTTGCATTGGGAACGAAGCTCTCTATTTCACAATGTCCTACATCCCCATCGGAGATGGAAGACATGAGCAGAGTGCCTTACCAGAGTGCAGTCGGAAGCTTAATGTATGCTATGGTCTGTACAAGACCAGACATTGCCCAAGCAGTGGGAGTTCTTTCTCGTTTTATGTCTAATCTTGGAAGAGTGCATTAGGATGCAGTTAAGAGGGTCTTCAGATATTTGCGAGGTATATCAGAGTACTCTATATGTTTTCATGGTATAGGAGATCAACATTCCCTCAATATTTTTGGTTTTGTGGATTCAGATTGGGCTGGTGATGTCGATAGCAGAAGATCCACTAGTGCATATGTGTTTACTCTTAATGGTGGTGCAATCAGTTGGATGAACAAACGACAAGTTGTGGTCGCTTTGTCCACCACTGAGGCAGAGTACATGGCAGCTACTCATGCCTATAAAGAAGTCGTTTGGCTGAAGCGTTTGTGTTCAGATGTTGGATTGAAACACAGAGCAGTTACAGTCTATTGTGACAGTCAGAGTGCAATCTCCCTTGCGAGGAACCCGACATTTCATGCCAGGACCAAACACATTGATGTTCAGTATCACTTTGTAAGAGATATGGTCGAGGATGGCAGGGTGAAGTTGGAAAATGTAGAGACTATGGTGAATGTTGCAGATGCATTAACAAAGCCTGTGAGCACAGAGAAGTTTAGATGGTGTTCCAAATTAATGGGGCTTTTGGCCCCCAATAATTAACTATCTATTTTCTATTGGCTCTTGCAAGGTGTTCGACAAGTGGGAGAATGTTAGGAATAAAGCGTTTTAAAACAAAAAGATAAAAACAAAAAAAATAAAGAAAAAGAAAAAAAAAAAAGGAAGTGTCTCAACCTTGCATGGAAATAAAAATAAAGCAAACCAAGAATAGAAGATTTTGTGACAGGTGAAAAGTGGTTATTTTGAGAAGTATCTTTTATATGAGTATAGAGATAAGATTGCTAAGATATTTTATTATATTTTTCTAAAAAGAAAAGTTTTATCTCTAGAAGATTCTCATATGTAATGTAATACTATATATTGGTACTTTGAGATAGTCATTTGTGTGAGAGAAAGAAGAGAGTTAGTTTGCAGGTCTATACATTGTCGAAATGCTGCTGAAATTCCTCTAAATTGAGTTGAGGTGAAGACTCCTGTAAGAACTTGTATTGCAAGTGTGTTGTAATGTGTTTTAAGATTTGATAATACATTGTGCGGGTTTTGGAGTGTGGGGTTTTTCTCCCAAAAGGTTTTTCCCCACGTAAATCACTGTGTTATGGTTTTATTGTTTATGGTATTATGTGTTTCTTAAAATCTTTGTAATATTTTATTTGAAATTTACATAATCCTCTTCTCAAGGTTAGCGTAGGAAGCGTTTCCGCACACCTTTTCTTCCTTACATACAATACCTCCAACCATTGTAAAGATGTAATTTGATATACTTATTAGCTCAAGGATTATTAGCCAAGCATATAAATGAAAGCAAACATATTAAATTATGTTGGGAATCTATCCAAACTCTTCTTTCCATTCAACTTCTTGGCGCAATTAAACTCACAGGGAACAATTGTTAAGTATTTTAAACATGCTTTATAAGCGATTTACATGTATGATGTTAATTTATGGCTGGGCCTAACCAGCACATTCTTAACGTTGATTGCTTAGGTGGCTGGTGTGGCCCCCTTAATCCGTTACATTCACCAACACTCTTTTTTCGTTCTTGTACAATCAGCAGTTAGTCACGGTTAATAGCCCACTGCATAAACCAAACCAAATTTAAATTCACTATTCCCACACTACGAAAAATTGGACACGCTTCATCATCCCCACGGAAACGCATAGTCAAGCTCATTATTAATGAAACTGCGTTGTATAATTTGAATTTCAAATTTGAATCTGCAATGTCCCACCCAATCCATTGAAAGGAGCAATAGGAGGTTTTCTTCGACTGTGTCAAACATCACAACCATAAGATTTGCAGAAGTAAATGGGCTATCCTCAAATTTGTTGACATTTGGAACAGTATTCGTTATAGGTATAAAGTGTTTCTTTAACTCTGGCCTTGCCTATTGTGTTTGACAACTAGAAGTTTAATGGAAGCATAAGCCTATAGGAAAAATGTTGAAGCATACACCAGGCAGGTGAACTATTTGACAAGATGCCTCAAATAAATGTGGTCTCGTGGAATGCTCCAATTGTAGGATATTCACATAATGGATTTGTTAAAAAGGATTTAGAAGCTTTCAGGAAAATGTAATTGTTGTAGCCTGTGCCAAATGGGAGCTTTGGAATAGGGTATGTACATCCATCAAAGCATAGATGATAGATGAATTTCATCAAATGTTGCAATTTCAACTGCGCTTGTATACATGTAGGAAAAAATTGGTAGTATAGACAAGGCACGCGAACTGTTTGACAATGTGCCTCAAATAAATTTGGTCACATGGAATGCCATGATTGCAAGATATATACAAAATTAATTTTTTTGACAAAGATTTAGAAATTTTCAAACCAAATGAGATTGGTAGTTGTAAAGCCAACATTATCCCCGCCTGCTGGGTATGTGCAGGATCATGGTATGCCAAACAAGCCCTTAAGTGGCAATGAAAATTCAGAACAATTAGAGTTAGGCAACTTGATAAAATTTTGAATAAGTTTATCTATATTATTTCAAAACATGTAAGAATAGATTACTCATGGAAATTGAATGTAGTTTCTAAACTACTAGGTTTATTTTTTAAAACAAAATCTATTTGGTGAAAATTTAAAATTTCAACAATGCAGATATTTCTAAATTTCAGGAAAAATTGTAAGTAGGTGCTTGTCCTGATCACCCTAACCATAATAAAATGATAATATTTTTATGAGATTAGATGTAAGTAGAGGACTCATGTCCCGATGTGACATATTTTTGTAATTTTTTCCATGTAAATAATTAATTATGAATTTTTATTACAACTTTTAAAAAATATAAAACTGTGATGTCCGACCATCTTTAATCCTTGGTCAAAATTTCATGAAATTCTAATTTTTTTTAATCCTATAGTATGCAAAGCATAGAATGTGACGATGTTTTGATTCAAAAAAATACGATACCATTTGAAAGTTATAAATGTTTTTACAATCACCTATCAATCGTGACTTTTGTCATAATTTAGTAGAAAATAAATAATAATAATCTATTAAATTCAAAATAAACATAATTTATATTGGAAAAGCTGAGAATCTCCCTCTACAAACCCTTTTCATTCTATCAATTTTGGCTAAAAATAAAGTCGTCAGCCACATGGGCGAAGTCCGGAAAAACAAAGTAAGCCGTTAAACACGTTTTTTGTGTTGACTTTTTAAGATTGGTATCTCCTAACCAAAAACCAAAGCAAACCCGAGCCTATTCCCGAGGCAATGAATTTTGTGTCAGACATATCAGATATCCGATTCAAATCGGATATCCGATTTAAATCGGATATCC